>VDFB02260189.1:0-180155 GCA_007258455.2 Sequoia sempervirens | reverse complement strand
ATTGAATGGATTGCATCAAGATTACTGATTTATCTATTGGAATTAAAGATTTATCATAGTGGATTGCGCTTGCCTTTACCGATGGAGGGAGACCATCAACAACAACCTATGTCATGGATGTCTACTAAGAGTCAACAAATTCTCCTACATGAAGATCCTAACTTGATATTATCTCAAAGGTGCGATTAATTATTTTACAAAATGGTTGTAGAATTCTTATGATGATTTTCATTTGTGTTAATGTTCTTTTTACTAAATGATAAGCAATTAATCATAGATATTTTTTTAATTTTGTAGAGATGTTGATCATGTAGATAACCACTTGACAATTCCTCCAGGATATGTTCCTAATGGTAGACATTCTGATATAGATGAAACTTCAACCCAATAAGAAACATATTTTAGTGAGTTAAACAGAGGCACATGATTAAGATTGCAATTGGGCAACCATTTCTCTCAACTGCAACAGCAGTATGATTCTTTTCCTGAAGATAAGAAATTCAAGATGCAGATGGATATGAATTTGCAAGGCACTCCCATAGACTTCCAAAATCATGGCTACAAAACTCTTGGAATTGTGTTTGATGGGTTGCCTCAACAATGGCCTGCAAGTTCCAGCCATGATGTCATGTCTCTCTTTGAAAAGCATCCATTTCCTCGGGTAAGATATTAACCATGAAATGAACAATACAAGTGAAATTGCATTGCCATCATCTAGATTAGTTTAAAGTTTATTTACTTGCACATATTGTTTTTTTAAATTCTGTCTTAACATTGGGTAGCCCAAGGCCTAGAGTTACAATATAATATTGATCTGAATTGTTGCAAAGCTTGTGCCTAAACTTTTTCAAATCTTAAATCTTCTGGCTACTGTAAGATGTGAAAATCATATTGTATTTTCCCACATAGGAATATTAAGCCATTTTAATTGTATTTTTATTCGATAAATACTATTTTTTTGCAATGTGAACCTAGAATTTCTCTCTTTAAAATTTATAAGATATTAACCATCAAATGAATGATTTAAATAGAATTTCATTACCATAATCTAGATTTTCTTAAGTTCATACCGCTCTTGTTTTTCTAGGTTTTTTTGGATCATACTGCATATGTAATAGCTAGATCTGTGACATGGGCACCCATGTCAACATTGATATACTGATCTCTGCAAAGGAAGAAAATCCTTTTTTTTTTGAGTTTTGAGAGTAAGTTGTTCAGTGTGTGGATGCCTGTTATCATAAGTCATGTAATTTAGAATAGGACGTTTGAGGTCTCACCACTAAACCCATCACCAGGGAATAGCTTGAAGCATCTGATTGGGGTCTCTGATTTAAGTGTCATTGCTGATGACATTGGCTCAACAAACATATATAGAACTGGGTCTGGATTTTGAATTGTATACTATTTTTTCAGCATATTACTTACTCATTGAGCAAAGCATGAAAGCAAGCCATATGTATCTAATTCAAACTTATTATGGGCTTATACAAGAATTGATTGTCACTTTGATACAGAAAACCATATTGAACGAGGATATGAGAAAAAGAAATGGTGTACATACCTCCTTTCTCCGAGACAAAGTGCGGGCTTTCCAGTGGGGGAGAACATGATGAGCGCCATGTCGACGTCGCACAAAATTGACAGCTCTCTCGCCTTCTTTACAATTCCATTCCTCCGCTTTGAAGAAGTCACCTGCCTATTATTGGCATTCTCCAACATCTTGATGGCCAGCTTGACTCTTCCCATCCTCAATGTCTATATCTAGATACTGCTTGTCTTCCCAATTCTGATTTGGGAATGGGTTTCTGAGAAAGAGACAAGATAGACAAGGAAAGGGGATTTTTGTAACCGGATATATTTAATTGGTACGAAATTGAACTTCTCTATCTCCTCGCCCGACTTTCAAACCTACAATTAATTAAATTCAGGTTTTTATCTAGTTAGCCTAAATTTAGACTAAATCTACAGCTATAAATCTTTATTACCAGAGATAAGTATTGACGAGTGCTTGAATTTAATTGCTGGCTTTTGCAACTTGTTAACAATGACAGTGCTATGATTCAATTTGTTAAGAATGACATAGTGCTATGATTCAGTCAGGCTTCTGGTGATTTTTACATGCATATTCTTATTTGATTCCACAACAAGCACAGAGCTTCACAAATACGAGTTCATTCTAAGTTATTTGCTACTGTTAATTACTTCGTTGTGCTTCCCCATAACAAATGTAATGTAACATTTTTTTCTTCTTCACATTTATTTTGCAGGTAATATATGTCAGACACGTAACATTATCACAGTTAACGG
This sequence comes from Sequoia sempervirens, assembly GCA_007258455.2. Taxonomy (NCBI): domain Eukaryota; kingdom Viridiplantae; phylum Streptophyta; class Pinopsida; order Cupressales; family Cupressaceae; genus Sequoia; species Sequoia sempervirens. The sequence goes on along the minus strand of VDFB02260189.1, from coordinate 177,848 downwards.
ACAACTACCAGGGCCAGAAACAGTATGGATCTTTGATATTTGAATGCAATCCCACAGGATAACCTGATTCGAGCATCCGAGGAAAATTGATATTTAAGTGATTAATTTTACTATTTGTGCAAGTATTTGGTTTGTCCATCATCACTTTGACGACCACTTGACGTGGGGATTGAATATGGTCTTTCTGTGAAGAATGGTGCTCGGATTGAATAGATAGAAAATCTAGAAAGGATATACTACAAACACCCCATTCACTAATGGAGTGTTAGCACATGGAGATCATACCAACTAAATGGTTCTAATAGATTTATTTAACATTCCTACTAGATTCCTTAACCTCTACACTACTCATGCATTTATCAATACTGCTGTACATTTTATGTTCTTCTTGAACTAGCCACGAGATTACTTTCTTCAGCTAATTAAATCTTTCTACTATCCTTCTTTTTATAATATATCCTTCAATTCACATCCAACATGGAATATCAATTATTTTCCTACATACCAATGACTTCTCTTTGTAGTTGAATGGTCACAATTAATAATCACCTAAAAAATATTCCAAAAAATAATGTTTTTAGCTATCAAAATGATCACCATACAAGTCTTATCAATCATCAACAAGGAAGAAGGTATATCAATTGTCAATGGATATAAATTGGTATGGCCCTAGGGAAGAATGAGTAGCATGTTAGTAAAGCAAAAGTATAATTTTCATAACTAACTTCCTGTTGATCCACATGAAGAAACACACAACCTAGAAGAAGAAATGATGTCACCTAGAAGAAAAAATGATGTCACCTAGGAAAATAATAAAGTTGTTAGAAGTTAGTAGTTTCCTAACAAAAATACTTGAGAAAGCATGTCCACTTTATATTCTTCCCCTTCTTGAAGTTTCAAGTACTCTTATTTAACTAAAAACTAACATCCAGAGAAATTATAGGTATTGATAATAGACCACTTATGTGGCATGATGTGCCAAACCATAATCAAGATGACTATGGAACATATTTTATACACACTCATATTGTTGTGTTTCTAGTACTTGTGACATTGAAAGCAATAAGAGTTAGCCTTAATAGTGATTGCTATAGAGGTTTTATTTTCAAATCACCTATACAAGACAAATATTGTACCTAAAAATAATATTTTGCCATTTGAAAGAATATAAAACATATACATGTTGTAGAAAATCTATTGTATTTCTAGGGGTGGCATGGTACTTTGCTACAAATGTATATCTAGCATAAGATAACATATTTGATTATAATATTGTAGGTGACATATCAACTTGCATCTAGTGTACTTTTAATTAACTAAATCACTTGATGCTTATTCAATCACCACGCAAATACATTTATACAAAAGAGAGTGCAAATGGTTTGAAGGAAAAAAAATTGATTGTAACAAAAATAGTTAACCTACTTGCTACTAAAAATGTAATAAAACAATATATTGTGCTAAGATTCCCCCCTTACTACATTGTTCTTACAAATGTACCCTCGAAATAAACCAAATTTTGCCTTGCCAAGAGACTTGGTGAGTATATTAGCTATTTGAGAATCTCTCGGGTAGTACTCGAGCTGAACGGTGATACAAGACTTGTTCATGAATGTAATGACATGCAACCTCAATATATTTCATTTATTCATGGAAAACTTGATTCCTCACAAGCTTCAACACCCCTTGATTATCACAAAAGATGATAGGCGGTTTTTCTTCAGTTATGTCCATGTTAGCCAAAATACAGCATAACCAAGTTGCTTTGCACACAACTCCTTGTGTGGCATGATATTCAACCTCAGTGGATGAGAGATCAACGACAATTTTCTCCTTACTAATCCATGAAATAGGTCTAGGTCCAAGATGAAAAGTATATCTTGTAGTTGACTTCCTATCATCAAAAAATCCAACATAGTCTGAATCAACACATAGATTTCCTCTTTCATTTTTTACCATAATCAAACGTACTTCGGACATATCACAAAACATGTTTAACTACAACCGAATGACATTGCTTAGGCTCATACATAAATCTTGAAAGATAGCCGACAACCAAGCATAATATTGGTTTGGTATAATTTAAGTAAATGATATTCCCAACAAGCTAATGGTAGCTACATCTACTTGAGGTGAATCATAGAATCAAGATAGTTGCAACCCTTTCTCCATTGGAGTGGACATAGGTTTACTATCTATCATTCTAAAGTTTCCCAGGAATTTCTTGGCATATTCCATCTGGGAGATGAAAATATGATGTGCTTTCACTATATCTCCAAGCCAAGATAGTAGTGAAGTAGCCCAAAGTCTATCATATCAAAGGATTTTTTAAGATCACTCTTTACATCATCAATGAGATTGTCTAAGGTCCCTATGATCACAATATCACCCACATACAAAATAAGAATGGCAATCTTTGTGTCTTTCTTCTTAATATATATTTGGATCTAAGGGGCTATAAATGAAATCATGTTGTAGAAGATAACCATTTATTTTTATGTGTCATGCCCTAGGAGCTTGTTTAAGTCCATAAAGTGACTTAAGGAGTGTAATCAGGGTAAAAATCCAAGTTAAGGCCATAAATCATTTAAACTCAAACCCTAAGACCCTAATCACGCAATAGATCAAAAATAAGCATAAAAACATGAAATAGCAAAGCAAGGTCACCAAAATCTTCATGCCATCATTGCTTCACCTCTATTTCCCTTCTCCATTTTACTATGAATACTTGATTGCCCTTAGATTTTGAGTATGCAACAATAGCCTAATGACAATGATAGCAAAATATTGAAGATTGAGTTGACTAGAGTGTACTTGCATTCAAGATGTAGATTGTGTAGGAATGAAAATGACAATGATAGGGTCTCTTTTATAGAAAACCAAATTAGAATGAAGGGCTGAGATTAAAAGCCAATATGACATGTCAATCAATGGCCAAGATTGAAAGTTGTAGTATGAAATAGGGTTAGGTCTAAATTAGAGCAAATATAGGACTAGGTTAAGGATGGACAACTGAGATTAAATTATAAAATAATTAATCAAGGGTGGAAAATTGAATGAGACAAAAGATAAGATTTGGCACTTCTGGAGGAATTTAAAAATTTAAAAATTATTTGGCTTGGGAGGGAAAGTGAATAATTAAATAATGAGAACATTATTTAATTATGGAGGACATGTGAAGGTTGACTTTTCAATTAAATAATAATTTAATTCAAAAGTGGGGTAAAAGGACAAATTAGCAAGTGATTAGTAAATAAAATTTATTTAGTTTATGGAAGAAAAGACTAATGAATAATTAAATAAATAAAGTTTATTTAATTATAGAGGAAAGGGGACATTAATGACGTAATTAAATAAATATAATTTTATTTAATAATCAAAGAGGAATAAAGAAATTAATTAATTATTTAATTAATAGATGAATGTGACCTTAGACAATAATTAAAATTATTTAATTATGTCAAGAAGAAGCAGAATTGACTAGGAAAAATGGAATTCACAAGCTTAGGACATTTTTTAGTGTCTACATTTTGCTCCTCTTTGACATAATGTAGTTTATCGTGTTGTGTCAAAGAAATTTTGTTCAAAAATATGCCCCAATATGCTGGCAGGTAGACAGGGTAAACCTATGCCCCCTAAGAAAATTTTACAAATGTTCCAAAAAAAAATTCAAAATTTTTTAAAATTATTCAAACAAGCAAATCCGATAGGCATGAATGGAAGGATTGACAAAAAAAATGTTAGAGAGAGGAAATGGATGTTAGCGTGGAGTTAGATGAAGAGAAGAGACTTCAATATTTTGCTTGACAAATGCTAGGCTTTCCATTTAATCATCATTGGGCAGTAAAAATAATGCAACAAACAACAAAAACCATGGTATGACATAGCCCAATGGTGTGCAATGTCATGCCATTTCCAAAAACAGAGTCATAGACAAGGAATGTCCTGACTCATACTAAGAGAAAAAATTCCCCAGTCTTTTTCCTAAGAAAAATAACAGACATCAAAGAAAAGAAAGTCATGAGACATCATAACTCTAAATCATCAGATAGTAACAGACCAATAAAAGATAAGTAGACCAAGACCATTTAGACAATGATTGTTTTTGTGACAGATTTGATTATTGAATTGAAATGACAAAGACAAGTCTGACTTAGGAAGGATACATCTAGGTATATCAAATGTCAAGGTCTGGTTTCAAAGGACACATCCTAAACAAGACCGTTGATTTGACTAGACATTAATTTAACTTTGGATTTTTTGGCAATTTGGTTGATTTAACTTGAAGACTAGTTGGATAGTTTGTATGTTAATTCATGATTTGGTTGAAGTTCAAATGCCTATTTGACTATTGTTTGTGTCAAGATGTTTGATTTAGCAAAGTATGAATTATTATGACAGATGTGACAAACCCTAAGGGATTGACCTAGGGCCTCAAGGGTTCATCGATTGATGGCCTTGCTTACATAACATGCACAGAGACCTCGCAATTCAACTGGACTTAGACGAACTTGACGCCAACTCTGGCTCTAGTTTTGGATTTTGAAAGTTATTTGGATGTTTTTGGGATTTTGACATTTTCTAATTTTTTGGCTTTTTGACATGTTTTAATTTTTTTGGCTTTTTCACATGTTTTGTTTTGATTTTTTTTGGCTTTTTGAATTTTTATATTTTTTTTGGTTTTTTAACGTTTTATGATGTTTTTGGATTTTTGATATAGTGACCTCCAATATAAAGTGTAGGATCCAATGAAGACGCAAGTTAAGGACTTGCCCCTAGTCAAGTATGAGACCAATTTATAAGGGGTGTAATGGGATAATTAGTCAAGGGGTGGATACAAAAGGTGAAAGGACGCATAATGTCAATTTTCCCAAGATATGGGAAAGACAACAAAGCATTATTATGGATGATGTGAAAAAGTGTGAAAGGTAAATTATTAGGAATGAATGGTGGGAATCAGATAGAATGATGGTAGACCATGGAGTGAAGATCAACTACACATGGCACCTATTTGCCAGGTTTTCACCATGGTACTTATCCAAAGTGCCATCGAAGTGGTTTTCACTATTATACGGATTATTTCTCTTTACTATTTTCTTGTTTTTTTTATTTTGGTGTCACCAAGATGCTTGTTTGCAAAGTTTTCATCAAGGCGATGATCTTTTTGTTTTTTTGTATTTTCTAAGTCTTGACTTGGATCTCTGAAGCTAAGTGTAGAATTTGCACAAGTGCAAGCTATTGATAGGATTTGACAATGGTACACCTTCAAGAGTTGAAAGTTGATATGCTCTTGATCCATAGACTATCATGAAGAACTAGAATGACCATGTCGAATGAAAGGATATGAATAATGTGAATGATGGACTAGGTAGATGACTGATATGGTGGGTGGAGGAAGCTAGAGTGTAGTCCTTAACATACACACTACATGGGCCATCAAGTTTCACATGAAAAGGAGTTTGAGCCACCAGTGAGCTTTAGCATGTCGAGGGATCATCATCAAAGGTCCATCGAGAAACATCACCAATGGAAATGGTACGGTGTGATGGATGCATGTATATGGATGAAGCTAGTAAGGCATATGGAATGAGTGAATAGAATGAAGACTTTGGATCAACAAGCTTTTCTTTTAACATTTTTCCTTCATAAATGCCCCCAGTTATTTTAGACAAAAAGGAATAATTGAAGATTAAGTTTTGCTCGTCTTCATTTTTTACTTCTATTTTTTCCTTGTCCAATAGCTTTTGATTTTGGCCAAGGGACCTTTCTTGATTTTTATGCTTTCTTTTGATTCTAACTCTTCATTTAGAAAAGGCACTTTCACCTTTGATTTTTGAATTATGTTCTTCATGTTTTCTTCTCTTAGTATTTATTGATCCATATCTAGAAGATGGATGAATGTGGGTGAGGCAAATGAAACGGGTGAGATGATGAGAGAATGTGATTCATGAAAAAGGCTAGTGATGCCATTGACGAATTCTTCATGGATATCCTCTTTGGTGCTATTAACGTCAAAGGAGGCTTGCACCTCCTTAACGAGTTGACAAGAGAGCTCAATAGAGGCAATGGTAGGAGACACATATTCTAGCCTAGGATGATCGAAATGGAGGGGTAATAATTCAATAAGATAATGCTCAAAGAGGGGATTGTCATAGATATCTTAACCAAACATGGGATTATTATGGATATGAAAGGATTGAGGTGAAGCAGATAGGGCAAAGAAAGATGTATCATCAGGATCCCAAAAGCTTTCAATCCAAGCACAATCTTTCATTCGCATATTCTCACCATGATCTGAAGCTGACTGGAACTCATTCTTAAGAGTCTAAATAGCCTTAGCAGCAATGACATTGTTGCCTACAAATGACGTCTTAGCATAGAATGACCTATCCATAAGGTATTCTCCACATCCCATGTCTCGGATTGGAGCCTTGGATTTGGAGAATGGAATTGTGGATGTAGATGCTTTGATGAGAGTGGATGGATCAACAAAGTGAGATGAAGTGGATGACGAAGCTTTGCGATTGATAGGCTCTTAGCACTCAAGGATCCCACTTAGATTGTTGCAATATTGGAAAGGGATGGGATCGCCAGTGATTGTGATTTTTGTTCCATTATGAGGAAAATTTAGGCATTGATGGTAGGTGGATGGGACAAATTTCATGACATAGATCCATGGTTAGCCAAGGAGGAGATTATATGGGAGATCAAGGTCCAAGACTTGGAATTTGGTATCTAATGTTGCAGGCCCAACTCTGATTGGTATTGTTATGATAACTTTGGAAGAACGCTCTTCGTCGTCATAGGATTTTATGATAATGCGCTTTGTCATGTCCACACAAGCTTTAGAGAAGCTTAATGCCTTAACCACTTTAAGGGTGCAAATATTTAATCCCACTGCACTGTCTACCAAAACTCTTCTAACTTTATTCTTATGTACGAGACCTCTAAGTGCAAGGGGTCGTTATGAATGGATTTTTGAGATGAATAGTATTGATCTGAAAAAGTGATGTGGTGAGTGTCGGCTAGGTATCCCACCATTTCTTGGAAGTGATTGACCTCAAGGTCAGTTGGAACAGAAGTATCTTGCAAATATTTGTCTAGGACAAATCTATGCTTAGGGGATATACAAAGTTACTGGAGGATGGATATTTGGGCAGGTGTCTTCCCCAACTGGTCTAATAGGCTGTATGGAGACTTTTTATTGGTTTAGGGGGAGCACCTTGTATGGTCACCTTGGTTCATCATGTGTTTACTGCACATTTTGGTGGCTTCTTAATAGTGATGGTGTTGACTTGGTCATGTGTAGGTCATATGTGGTTTATGGTAGTGTAGTCATAAGTGGCCTTGGTATAGTTGGCATGGTTATTGGTCTTTGAACCTGAACTGGGGGGCTTTCCTATCTCATGGCCATGCAATGGATTCTTAAAGATTGTGTGATCACTATTGGAGGTTGGTTGTTGACTATCCACTTCTATGACACCCTTTTCGGTTAGGTCCTACATGATGTTCTTAAGTTGTCTACATTGAGAATTTGGGTGTCCTTTACCACGACCAAGATAATTGTAAAAGGCATTTTCATCTGACCATGAAGGTTTAAATTTCCCAAGATCATAAGGTTTTTCCTCAAGAAGTTGTATGAATTTTGATTGCAAGAGTTTTTGGAGGACTGATTTAATTGGTTCCCCTAAGGGAGTGTACTTGCATCTTGTGGAAAATTTCCTTTGAGGTCTTTGTCCTTGATTATTTTGAAGGGAATTTTTTGTTTGTTGAAGGACATATGGTTGGTTGTTTGATGTATAAATCCTTTAAGTGTGAGTGTAGAATGAGTATGTATAGCCTTTGTGTTGACAACTCTTTCATTTGTGACATTCTTATTGTGGGCCCTATATTTACTTTTGTCATTTGATGTACCTTGAGAATTTTGAGTTTTGTTGTATGTCTTAAGCTCCCTTTTGCAATAAGGGCCTTCTCAAGTATGGTGCCTTTTTCCACTAGGTCAAAAAATTGGTGCAATAGTGGATTAGTAGTTGATATTTTAGGTTTGTGATCAAGTTTTCTACGAACATGACAACTCTTTATTTCTTAGGAATCTCGATAGGACATAAACTAGCCAAGCTCCTCCATCTTTGGAAGAATGTTATGAATGACACACCTTCTTCTTGTTCTGTGTGACATAAGTTGGCTATGGTTATCTTATTCTCAATGTTGTACACAAAGTGTTTGACAATTTTTTTAGCTAAATCTCCCCATGTGTGTATTCTCATTGGAAAATGAGCAAACCATTTAAGTGCTTGGCATGCAAGACTTTGTGGGAACAACCTCATTAGATAGGTTGGTTCATATGCAAGGTCTATGCAAGCTATAGAAAAATCCCTCACATGTTCAATAGGGTTTCCCTTTCCCCTATACTTAGGCAAGTTTGGTATGCCATAACCATGTGGAAAGGGAGGCATGCATAGGATTTTTTCAAATAGGTATGGACATAAGTCTTGTGTCAAGTAAGTCTTTTTCATTGATAGTTGCATGTTTTCTAATTGTTGTTGTAAGGAAAGCATTTGGTTTGCTAGGACATCCACTTGGGATAATGATGTATCTAGTGTGTTGTAAATTGTATTGTGATAGGGACCCATGTTGGTGTTTGCAATCCAATATGTTGGTTAGATGAGTTGGTGTTGACTCTAGGTGTGTATGGTACGCTTTGATTTGAAGTGTTATGAGTGTATGATGGAATTTGTGTTTGGATATGTGGTGTGAAGGTTGGAATTTTAGATATGTGTGAGGTATTCATATTGGATTGCATTCAAAATGGGTTGGAAGTAATTTTACCTTGTGTGTTTTGGTCACCATATTGGTGGAAAGGCCCTTGTGTGTTGGTTTGTTGGGGAATTCTTGTAATAGGACCTTGTGATCTATGTTGGTGTTTGAAGTGTTTGTTTGTGTCTTGGGTCCATGACTATGAACCTTTCACATCTTGTTTCTACCAAAAGTATTGGATAATGATGTGCCCATGGTATTGGATGATGATCCAAATGGATTCAATGTAGTGCCAAAGGGTTGTTCCATTGCTTGAGTCATGTCTTATGTTCCAAATAGTTTTGTGTGGATTGTTGTAGAATATTGTGTTGACCCTTCTAATGGCATAAAAGCATTGATTTTTGGGATAGAATGTTTAGGAGTAGATGTGTCATGTCCTTGGCTTTGTCTAGTTTCCTTATTATGTGTTGGCATTTCTTGAAGGTTGTTAACATCAAATCCATGGGGAAGTTTAGCTCCATTATGTAATAATTTGGCTATGAATCTTTGTGGATCTAGTAACACCATCTCATCCACAAGTGATGCCACTTTGGGGTCTTGGGTAACTGCATCTACTTCTTCTATGGTTATTTGTCCTTGTTTGTCTCTTATGAGGAATTTTTCAAAAGGAATGGCAAATGAAGATTGTGAATTAGGTACTTCATTTGAAGAGGAGCCTAAGACTAGGGTATGAAACTATAATATGTTTTTGGTATTTTTCAAGATATAAGGGATGTCAAATGATGATGTACCAAGATTAAAGATACAAAGTGACAATAGTCAAAATGTAGATATAGGATAATGTCACAATGATCAAAGTATATGGTAGGTCTATGACTAAAGTATGCAAGTGTAATGCCAATATGTTTTTGGGATGGTATGACCAAAGATGTTGTATGACTAAAGCTATGGTATGACACTAATCACTTTTGTGAGACTAAGAAGAGGTTACTAACCAATCTAAGATAGTTCAATGTAACAAATATGATTTTCAAGACCTAAAAGACAAAGACTAATGACTAATGACAAGTTGAAAAAGTGATACTCAAACTATGCTTATGAGTTTAAAGGTCTCACTAAAATTACAAGGAATAATCATTGATAATGACAAGGTGAAGACAATATTTCTTTGTGACAATGAACTAATCAAAGATACAGTAAGTTTTCCAATCCTAAAGTCTGCAAAGTGTATGCAACTAATGATTCCCTAATATTTGTCTAAGAAATACAAAGACCTAAAGTTTAACCTATGATGTAGGAAACTAATGCAAAGGTAAGAAAATGAATGGAATTGATTGATTAAAATATAATCTAAATTTGAGAGTATAGTCTGATCAAAAGTCTAATAAATTTCCAAATCTAAGGTTTGCAAAGGTGTATGCAATCGAATGAAACCTAAAGTTTGACCTATGATGTATGAAACTAATGCAATGATGAGAAAATGAACAAAATGAAAATGACCGATCTGAGAATTGCAAGTCTGTGGTCTAATGTCAAGATTATAGTTAGGATTTGATAAAAAAAAATAGGACTGTACCAAAATTCCCTAAAAAAATTATCAACTAGAAAATGTAGCGAGTGGTCTGTCAAATGTGTCATTCTGAGAAGCAAATGTGGTTCATTGTGTTTTAGTAGATGCAACATTCTAAGAAGAAATTGTAGCCGATAGTGACAGATGCGGTGTTTTGAATGTTTTTTCCTAGTTTGTCTAATTTTGACCAATTTTTTTTCTAATTTTTGTGAAATTTTGTTGGCAAACATAGTAAAAAATCTAAAAACAATATCTTGGCTTGTCTGAATGTCAAATTTTGTAATCCTAATGTGTATGTTCGGAGGTTATTTACCTCAATTGACATGGGTCTTAACACAAATTGAAGACAATTTACACGCATAAAACACTTTTCCTATCCTATAGTCAATGGCCAATGGTGTGATCCTCAAGCCCACAACTTGGAATCTTTGTTGATGCGAGGGAAAATTTTTCTTTTAGTCGCAACTTGAGGAATTACCTCCCAACAAGCAGAATAGTTGGGCAACAAGATAGTTTAGACTTGGGTTTCCCCTTATCCTTTTATATTCCAACCTGCGGGAAAAATTGGTTGGGGTCACCAGGGAGTTCTCCGAAGGATGTGTCTTACTTTGGAATACCCACTCTAATGGGGTATAAAAAAAAGCAAGGAAAGCATGCTACTTTTTATCTCCATGATCACTCAAGGTGTGAGGAGAGAGCATACACATTGTACTTGACTCACACTCGCATGGTGTTCATTAACCTTAAACAAAACCAAATGTGTGGTGTGATAGTGCAAATGTCAAGAATTGTTTTTTATTCCCAAGATCACCCAAGGTATGAGGGAAAAGCATACACACCTTAAAACAAGTACAAGATGACAAGACAATGATGATAATGGTTCTTTTTAAGCCTCAAAATAAAATGTGTGAGTTGCAAAGACACTTGATGCAAATTGTTTGTTCTTTTTAGACAAAATGAGTGTGAAATGCAAGTTGTACTTTTTAAACCAATGAGTGAAGATGCAAGTTGTTTTCTTTTTAAACCAATGAATGAGAAATGCAAGTTGTTGTAAATTTTAAGCCCAATGAGTGTAAATACAAGTTGTGGTTAATTTTAATCCCAATGAGTGTGAATGATCAAAAGATATTTCCAAAACAAGAATGAACAATAATCATGCAAGAAAGGGGTTAGCAACTCCAAATGCAAATATCTCCTTCAACCTAAGCCACACACTGTAAATTAGAGATTAGTAACAGAAAAACCCCTAACCTACCAAATGCTAAAGATGCAAACTAAAAACACCTATTTCAAACCCTAATAAAGAGTAACAAGCTAATACGGTTCAAAAAATCACTAATGCAACTCACACATGTGGCTAAATAGGTCACAAAAACTACGACTCATAAGACAGAGATTGCAGCAAACTAGAAGTAGATGTGGCTCACTGTTCTAACAGATGTGACTCGAATTATGAAAATGTGTCGCAATACTTAACATATGTGACTCAAAATATGAAACCTACAAAACCACCCCAAATTTGGCAAAAAAAAAAAAAATCTAAGATAAAAATGATGAAAATGATATGTTAGGATCTAAAAACAAAAACCAAAGAGCTAAGAAACCAAAGATGCCAATATGACAAGCACTAATCTTCGGTGATTACAACTTTCCAGGCCACATATGTGGCTCACAAATGTGACTCTATGTATGTCGATTACAACTTTCTACATGTAGACCTGAAAAAATTCAAAATTCTACACAAAATATTTCAAATCTAGTTAGATTCACGCCAGGTTCACCAATGTAATCAGGGTAAAAATCTAGATTAAGGTCATAAATTATTTAAACTCAAACCCTAAGACCCTAATCAAGCAACAAAGCACAAATATGCATAAAAAATGAAATAACAAAGCAAGCTTACCAAAATATTCATACCATCATTGCTTCACCTGTGTTTCCCTTCTCCATTTTGTTGTAAATACTTGATTGCGCTGAAATTTTGAGTACGCAAAAATAGCCTAATGACAATGATAGAAAAATATTGAAGATTGAGTTGACTAGAGTGTACTTGCATTCAAGATGTAGATTGTGTAGGAATGAAAATGAGAATGATAGGTCTCTTGTATACAAATCCAAAACATAATGAATGGCTGAGATTAAAAGTCAATATGACATGTCAATCAATGACCAAGGGTGAAAGTTGTAGTATGAAATAGAGTTAGAGCTAAATTAGGGAAAAGATAAGACTAGGTTAAGGATGGGCAACTGAGATCAAATTATAAAATAATTTAATCAAGGGTGGAAATTAAATGAGACAGGAGATAAGATTTAGCACGGAAAAAGAGGTGACCGTAGGAATTTAAAATTATTTGGCTTGGGAGGGAAAGTGAATAATTAAATAATGAGAACATTATTTAATTATGGAGGACATGTGAAGTTTGAATTTTTAATTAAATAACATTTTAATTCAAAAATGGGTGAAAAGGACAAATTAGCAAGTCATTAAACAAATAAAATTTATTTAATTTATGGAAGAAAAGGCTAATGAATAATTAAATAATTGAAATAAGTATTTAATTATAGTAGAAAGTGTCAATAATTAAATAAATAAAATTTATTTAATTATAGAGGAAAGGGGGCATTAGTGGCATAATTAAATAATTCAAATTGGGTCAGTTTCGCCAGATTTTTTGCAAAATCACTTCACTACTCTAGATGAGGAGTAGCAGGACTCTAACGATATGAAGGAGTTTCATTCATGAATTTCATCCCATGGAATGTTTAAGGTCTAATAGACCTCTCCAAAAAGTATTTTGTTAGGGATACTTTGAAGAAATATTTTGGTATTGAAGTGTTTTGTCTCCAAGAAGTTAAAATTTATGGATTTTTTCTCACATCGGCTTGTTGCTCTATTTGGCCAGCCAGTCAAATGTTTTCTACTGATCATGATGTTGGATGTGGCAAAGCTATCACCCTTTTGTCTGCATGGTGGCATGCTTGTGTGTTCAACCACGGGCTTGACCCCACACATCGGCTCGTTTGAATCCTTCTCAACATTGATAATCATTCCTTTGGGATTATTAATGTTTATGCTTCTAATGATGTTATGGAATGCTCTATGCTTTAGCGTTGGATTTTTGATTCATTACTAGTTGCTACTTGGTTATTGTGTGGGGTTTTTAATATGGTTGAGATGGTGTATGATAAAGATGACACTCTTCCATTCAAATGGGTAGCTGGCGAAAGGGAGGCATGGTTTTACATGCGTAATAAATTGGAGCTTTTTGATCAAAATATTGGTTGTCGCCATTCTCATTCCCTCTAACACACTTGGTGTAATTACAGAGTTGGATCTGACAGGATATTTAAGCACCTTCATTGTGCTATGATCTTGACTCAATCTTTCTTCTCTTTTGATAGCTCTTCAATTCCAGTTAAGCCATTCATGGATATGACTTTGTTAGATCATTTCCCCATTTCTTTTCACATTGAATGGGAGACAAGAAATCCTCAGCCTTGTAAAACGCAGTTCTTTTTTAACACGTCTCTACTTTTTCATCAGCCCACATTCACAGAGTCTAGAATTTGGAGTGTAGTCCATCTCATAATACAAGTTGGATTAATTGGTGGAATGACGCTATCAATCACACAAGAAGATTTTTGCGCATTTATGGGCGTCAACTGGCCATTTTTCATTGGTGGTCTTATGAGGCTACCACAACTAACCCGTGCTCAGTTATTGAGGCTCTAGCGACTAGCCCTTTTTCCCCATCATTGTAAGTCAGAGTGGCAGAATTAAGACACAAAAAGAAAGTTGCAAACAATTATGTTGCCAGAGGTGTGCAAATCAAAGCTAGATTATACTGGTTATAAATTGGTGACTGTGCCTCCAAGGAGTTTTTTCTGGCCCTGTGTGCTAAGAACTCATCTCCTAGCATCAAAAAAATTAAAGAAGGATCCTAGGTGCTCTCTGAGCTACCTAACTTTCTCCAGGCCTTTGTCCAACATTACAAACAAGTTTTCACTGCTCAGGAATACACACCAAAGTGACATCAAGCCCTTCAATATTGTCTTGTTGTGTGAAATAGGTTATCTTCAACCTATAAAGCTTTTTGTGAGCAACTGTTCATAGTTGAAGACTTGAATGAAGTCGTTCAGTTCATGGCTGATGATAAGGCCCCAACGATTGATGGTTTCCCTTGTGATTTTTACAAGGCCCTTTGGGACTGTATTGGACATGATTTACATAAAGTCTATCTTGAGGTTTTCCATTCCAAATCCCTTGGTAATTTAATTAATAAAGGAAATATTAAATTCATACCTAAGTCTGGAGATCCCAAGGATATTTGTAACTGGTGTTCTATCACGCTCCTCAATGTCTCTTATAAAATCATTACCAAAGCTTTAGCCTTGAAAATATACCACCTTTTGCCTCAGATTGTGCGCTAAGAGCAAACTGGTTTTATTAAGTCCAAATTTATTCTGGATAATATCATTGTCATGTGGGAAGGTATGGAGTGGGTCAGGCGTTTAGATCAGAAATATTATTTTTTCAAGATAGACTTTGCTAAAGCCTATGACCACATTGAGTGGCCCTTCATTCTCGCCATGTTGAAATCCTTGGGGTTTTGGCCTAATTTCATTCAAGTTGTTCAAATGCTTTTTTTAGATGCCTCTGCTTGTATCTACATTAATGGCCGCTAGTCTCTTTCCTTTGGTCTTTTCCGCTCCATTCAACAAGGATGTGCGCTTTCTCCTTCTCTTTATGTGCTTGTTGTCTAAGGATTTGGCTATATGTTGGCCAATGCGGTTTCTCAACTGTGTGTCAAAGGAATCACCTTGCCTAACTCCCAAGCTTAACTTGTTAATGGCCTTTTTGTTGATGATTATTTCCTCACCCTTATGGAGGAATAAAACAATATTAAAGCAACCCTTGATTGTTTCAAAAAAAAAATTCTTGTGTTTGGCTCTGCCATTCAGTGGCATAAGACTTTTTGCTATAGGTAGTTGATTCTTCCCACTCCTCATCGGTTGCAGCAGTACAGTTGGAAATGGATTGGGCCAAGGGAAATCTTTCAATTTTTGGGCATTCCCTTTATCTTCTAGGCATGTCCAACTAAGTTGTGGCAAGTTGTTCTCTCGAAGATTGAGCAAAGGTTGGCCTATTGGATTACCAAGCCTCTTTCTCTGGCAAAAAAATTCCAAGTGTGCTCTAAGATTTTGGCAACTACACATGTTTATTATTCCTCTTGTTGGGCCCCTTCAAAAGTTACCTATGCCAAGCTTGAAAAGCTACTTCATGACTTTCTTTGGGCCTTTGTGGAGTCCCATAGAGGGTTTCACCATGTTTCCTGGGAGTTCTTTTTCCTTCCCAGAGATTCTGGAGGGCTTGGTCTACTCTCCACTCAACGACAAGGGACCGCCTTGTGTGTGAAATGGATAATTAGAGCCCTTACTTGCGATGAAGCTTGGAAAATTCTCCTAAGACATTGCATTCAATCTGGCTTTCCTATTTATAGACTTTCCTGGAAGGGGATTATCTTTCAAACCCTTCTCATCATGAAGGAACCAATCCAAATCATGGGCACTTTTTTGGCCAAGAGCATTTGGAGAGCCTAGGAGGCGATCAAGCCTTGGCTCCACTAGGTCGACTTTGATTTTCATGATGGGATTTCACTCAATCAACAAAATGTTTGGTGGTCACCTATTTTTTGCTAGTAATGGTTATCCATTAGGCAAGTCACATTGTCTTAAAGTGCTAAGATTCCACAAGAAAGGAATTCAATCTTTGCAACATGTGTTTCATAGACCCACAATGCACATTATGTCATGGGAAGATTTTTGTGTTCTCTACAGACTTCAAAACCAAGACCATGATACTTATGATGGTCTGGTGAATTCTATTCCTACAAATATGCTTCATAAGGTGGGAATTTGTGGGTCCAAGCCTTGGTGGAAGGACTGGAAGTGGTACCCAAACACCCCTTTCAGGGATTACAAGCCTAGGCTTGGTTATAGGTGGCTTTCACTGCATTTTCTAATGATTGACAATCTTAACTAGAGGTGGCTTCTTCAATACCCTGCTCATGTCTGGAAAAAAATATTATCTTCCACTTGGTCTGCAAGTGTTGAGCCAAAACTCACCCACTTTTCTTGGTGTATTCTTTTCCAAGGCTTGCTTGTGGGGTCTCGGCTTGCTCACTTGGGGGCCCAGGACCCTTGGTGCCCTTTTTGCAGGAAAGTTGATTCTTTTAAGCATCTCTTCTGGTTTTGTACCAGAGCTCAACAATTTTGGACTTGGATTCATGACTTCTTTTAGCTTTTCAAACTGGAGCCCTTCTCCTAGCATATGGTTCTGCTGGGAGATTCGCCCAAACTTCCTGCTAAGTATACCCAGCTTTGGCACACTTTTAGGGTGGAAATCCTCTTCAGTATCTAGAAAGATAGAAATGCCTACATATTTTCTAAAACCCAAATGGATAAAAATGTTTCTTTGTATTCTAAAGATATTATTTTCTCTAATGTGCTCTTGCAGATTCAAGTTCAAGCCAACAAGGTTGCACTTGAGGTGGCTCACCTTTAGGTGCTTTTGGACCATTGGGGAAATGCCCCGTGTACTATGGCTCGGGTGCCCACCTTTCCAACCTCCTCCCACAATCGATCTCCCTCTCAAGGCCGGTAGTGGAGTGGCTTTGCGCGCCCTCACTCTCAGCCTCCTCTTCGGTGTGGTTCCCACCTTCCTCGATGGTCTTGTTCTCCTCCTTTGCAAGCTGGCCAGGGGTGGCCCTCTAGAGGAGTGGCGGGGAGTAGCAGTGGTGGTTTCAGGTGGCCCTTTGATGATATTCCTACTTCTAGCTCTTGTTGGCTAGACTCTGGTAAAAGGTTTCCGCATCTAGCGCTTGCAATCTCGCCCTGATGCCAAGGATAAAGAAGATAAAGATATAGTTTTTTGTGATGGTTGGGGTCCTCCTCCTAACGTCACTCTAGACCCCACTGATGTATGGAGGAAAAACTTGGATGACAGAGACCTTCCTGGATTTGTTGGTACTACTTTGGTCGCTTAATGGCCTATTTTATGTTTGTAATCTCATATTTATGGGCAAGGCCCATGTGACTGTATTTTTTTGGTTTTCTGGGAGTTGCCCATATGACTCTCGGGGTGTGCCTTTCTACCACCCACCTTTTTTTGTGAATATGTAATTTAATCTTTATTAGTAATATAGATTAGTGCATATTCGTAAAAAAAAGAGGAATAAAGAAATTAATGAATTGAATAATTAAAAAATTATTTAATCAATAGACGAATGTGACCTTAGAAAATAATTAAAATTATTTAATTATGTCAAGAAGAAGTGAAATTGACCAAGAAAAATGGAATTCGCAAGCTTAGGACATTTTTAAGTGTCTGCAAGGAGCTAACATTCCTTTTGAGGATGATGTTAATCAATAAAGTTGACTGGTTGGGTCATGTATACTTCTTCTAGATCACCATTTAGGAAATCAATTTCGACATCAATCTAATGAAGCTTCCAAACTTTTTGTGCTGCCAATGCACAAAAAAATCTCATTGTTTTGAGATTCATAGTGGGTGCAAAGGTTTCCTCATAAGCAATACCCTCTTAAGTTGAGAATAGCCCTTTCGAAAAAGTCATGATTTATATTTTTCAATGGGTCCATCTGTCGTGTATTTTGTCTTGAAAACCCATTTGCAACCTACAGGATTCTTTCTTATAGGAATATTGACAAATTACCGTATCTAATTATTAATCAAAGAATCAGTCTCAGCATCGTGACCTTCCAATGTGGCTAACTAAGGTGCTCTTGAACTATATCAGGTTCAATATTATCAACTAAACTCATCAATGTTAGATTCACCTCATTTCTTTCCTATCTTCTTGTTCTAACTTCTAAAGAGAGATTTGGAAGAGAATCTAGATGGGAGTCTCTAACTTCTGAAGAGAGATTTGGAAGAGAATCTAGATGGGAGTCCCTAATGGTGGTTTTGACCAATTTTAGACATTGATGTTGTTATTGATATGGAGAATGATTTTCCAAAGGGTGAAGATCAACAAACAACTCTCATTATAGCTCATCTTCTTTCTGAGAGGAAGATTCGTTCTCATTATTTGATTGTGAGAGAAATTTATGAGGTGGTTTTATCTTCCTTTGTCATGGAGTTAAAAGATGACTTATCACATACCACATCTTGACTCTCATAAATATTTTGTGCCTCAAGATCCATGAGATGATAAGCTTTGGAAGTTGTACTATAACCCAAAAAGATGCACTAGAGTGTCTTGGAATCAATCTTCTTTCTCCCAGTAGTTGGGACATGCATTTATGCAATACAACCAAATACTCAAAGATGGGAAATTGATAATTTATAACAACTCCGTACCTCTTATAGTTTCTTGTCTTGCAGTATCTTTATAGGATCCTTATTAAGAAGATATATATAATTTTATAAACTAATTCTATCCAAAATTGATCCTCTAATTGTGTTGAGGAAAGGATGCACTGAGCCATCTCCATTACATTCCTATTGTGATGCTCTATAATTCCATTTTCTTGGGTGTATAAGGAGTAGTCAAATCTTGTTTTATTCCATGACACTTCAAGAATGCCAAAAAATTATTTGACATGAATTCCCCCCTCAATCAAAGTGGAGGAGTGTTGAGGGTCAAAACAACACAACAACATTAAACATAATATTACTATTCTATTTTTGCTGAAAGAGAAAGATAACACATGGATATCTACTCCCAAGGTCTTGGTAATTGGTTCTCAATTATGTTGATTTTACTCAGTGGTCGATGTAACTATAATGTTCAAGGGGCCTTTACTGGTAACAAAGAACAAGATTGCATAGCATTAATTAGTCTACGTTTGGGGGTTTAAATAAAAGAAAAAGATGAATCAAAGCTTTAAATCAAAGAAACGTGAGTAAAATTTTTACATACCCAAGCATGCATATCAGTAATGAGTGTTTATTCTACCTAACCACAACTATAGCAAGATGCAATCAATAGAATAAACTATGCTACTGCATACATCCATAATGCTAATTCATATACCATCAATATTCACTAAACTTACTTCAAACAAATCACTCACTCATCATCCAAAACACAGATCAAATGAATACTATAACAACTTCATTCACAGATAATCCAATAGTATAATCTAGAATCCAGTTCCTTCTATTGACTTTCATCAAATAAGAAATAATTAAGCACAACAAAATCACTGGTGTATGGATTGATTATGTACCATTAACCTTATCAAAATGGATCCAAACTTTAAAATCATGACATGAAAATGTATGAAAACTGTAAAATAATCAAGCCTTTTTATTGAACCTTTTAATTTTGACCCAACAACCTTATTTTAGAAGATTCCAAGGTGGGACACCTAGCTATTTTTTCCTTTTCCAAAAGGATAAATGGTAACGGTAACACTGCATTTACATTGTCTCTTTCACCATTGTTGGTCAAATAGTTTCACCTCTTATGGGTAAATGTACAAAACACTTAAGGAGAATAATAAATTAAAGGATTTACAAGGTTGATGACACCTAAATCCTAAAATTCTCCCACTTGACATAATACATTGTAACTTACACCCATAGAGATACAATTACATAGAATTAAGTATAGTGATCAAGGCCCATGGCCTTTCTGCACCAAGAGAACTTTTTTGTGGTGACTGGCTTCATAAGAGAATCTGCAACATTATCCAAAGTATCAACTTTTTCAATCAAGACTTGTCCATTCTCAATCATTTCTCGTACAAAGTGATACTGAACATCAACATGCTTAGTATGAGCATGATACATAGGATTTTTAGCTTAACATATGGCACTCTGACTATCACATCTAATTCTCACTATCCTGCAATCAAAACCAATACCATTACCAAGTCTCTGTAACCAAAATTCCTCCTTAGAGGCATGTGTAGCAGCCATATACTCTACTTCAGTGGTAGACAAGGCAATTGTAGGCTGTGTTTTACTCATCCAACTCACTGCTCCTCCAAACAAAGTAAACACATAGCCACTAGTGGATCTTCGACTGTCCAAATCTCCTACCCAATTTGCATCAACAAAACCCTGTATGTCCAATGACTTATCAACATTGTTACTACCATGATAAACCAAACAGTAATTAGAAGTGCCTTGCAAATATCTAAATACCCTTTTAACAAAATTCCAATGTTCTATACCAGGGTTAGACATAAACCTGCTTAGAACTCCCACTGCTTGGGCTATATCTGGTCTAGTACAAACCATTGCAAAGGAACTTTAGACATTTCATCAATATCATCATCTGATTTAGGACACATGTCTAAACTCAACTTAGTACCAACAGGAAATGGAATATTTACTAGTTTACAGTCTTGCATATTAAACCTTTGCAAAATAGTGTTAACATACTTACTTTGACTTAACCAAAGCTTTATGTGAACTCGATCCCTAATGATTTCCATCCCAAGAATATATTTAGCAGCCCCTAAATCTTTCATATCAAATGTGCCAGAAAGTTGAGTTTTAAGTTCCCTAATCATTTCCTTATTGTTACCAATGAACAACATATCATCCACATATAAGACAATAATTAGTATTTGATCATCAATAACTTTAAAATAAACACAGTGATCCTCTTCACTTCTAACAAAACCCAAATTTAATGCAAATGCATCAAACTTCTGGTACCACATCCTAGGTGACTATTTCAAACCATATAGAGACCTTTTTAACCTGCAAACCAAGTGTTCTTTTCCTTTCACAAAAAAATTGCTAGGTTGTTGCATATAAATTTCTTCCTCTAGATCCCTGTGCAAGAAAGCAGTTTTAACATCCATTTGTTCTATTTCTAAATCATAAGAAGCAACAATGGATAAAAGGAATCTAATAGAAGTTAACTTAGCAATAGGAGAGAATATTTCACCAAAATCAACTCCCTCTCTCTGGGAGTAGCCCTTGGCCACTAATCTGGCCTTGTACCGTTCCAACTTTCCGTCTACACCAAACTTCTTTTTATATATCCAATTACAACCAATGGCCTTTCTTCCTTTGGGAAAACTAACAATATCCTAGGTGTCATAGTTTTTCAAAGACATCATCTCATCATGCATGGCCTACATCCAAGACTCACATTCTTCTGAAGAAAGAGCCTCCTTGAAAGATCTAGGTTCATCATCAGTACATAACAAAGCAAATTTACAATGAAAATCAGGTGGGCTATACCTATCAACTGGATTTCGTTGTCTTGTGGATCTTCTCAAAGGTGGAGTAAGAGGCTCCTCCTCATGTTCATCCTCATTGTTTTCAACTTCTTTTGTTACAACATATTCTTTAGAACTCTCTTCTTCTTCTCCATCTTCTTTTCCATCTCTCTGTTTTTCCACATGTGCATCTTCTTGCTTAGTTTCAAAATGCATTGTCTTTGAATTTTCCTTTGGTTGCGCATCTTCTAATCTGGGGGACATTTTTTAGTGAAATTTGAAGTGTCTCCAATACTCCATAATTTAGCACCATCAGAAAGAGTTCGACGTCCTGATTCCAACGCAACTTGAACAAAGCGAAAATGAGTCTATTTGCTCAAGTTACGGCCAATAAAAACTACCGTAAGGGGTCATCCAAAAGGCAAAAAATGATCATCTCAAAAATTGATGGAAGCATCGTCAAATCGAAGGGCTCATCGAGATGATTCTGGCAATGCTCGTTTTGTCGAAATCCGACATTATATGCTCAAGATATTGGTAGTCAAAGTTCGGTTGACTTGAGGGTACAGATGATGACATCATCATTTGACGTGTCAGTCCGTACTGTACGGATGATGGCATGGATAAATCTTGGCGTGACACATGGTAGCTAAGTCAGATCGTACGAACCAATGGGAGTGCGACATGTGGCACCCGTACAGTACATCATCACAGTCAGCATACACGTTGGTAGTATTGTCAGCAGTCCAGTCAGTGTATGGTTAGCTTCGTCAACATCGTCGGCGAATAGTAACTTGACACGTGTCCTCATGCCTTCGGTGGTCAGGTTTGTTTGTTGAGAAAAAATTTCAGTGGGGTTTGACCCTATGATCTTGCCCAGTATAGCCGACAGTTGGGCCGTTGCATTGCCGCGCGCGCACTTGATTCATATATGGCAAAGATTTGTTTTATTGTTTTGGGTTTGCGAGCTAGTGGTAAAACGTGGCCGGCGGGGTTGGAACCGCTGACCACTCTATTAGTAAAATGTTTAAGCACCGTTAGACCACCGACTGCCTTCGACTAATACATAGAGTCTGTTGTGTTTTGTTAAAGGTTTGTTGGCCGAGCCTAACAAAATGAGGCTAAATGGCAAAGATTCACTCCAACCACCTGAACAAAAAGATTGTAAAGAATAAAATTTTTATTGTCCGAGTTGTTAGAGGAGGTTAAATCATTAATTTGATGGTTAAGCCTTTTTAGGCATATTTTATGTATAAAAAGAGGGGTAAAGATAGGATTTCCCAAGTCCAGGTGGTGAGAACGGGAGAATGCTCAAGAGATTTTGAAGACATTTCCGCACATCAGAGGAACGTCATGCTGTTGTGCTTGAAGGAGATAGTCTTGAAGCAATTGTTACTATTTTTGGAGTATAATCGGATCGGTCACTCCGTTGGAGAGGGGCCTGGAGATGTAGTCCTTACGGACGAACTCTGTTATCAATTGCGTTTGTTCTCCTCTTTATTTTCTCTCTTTCTTTTTAGTTCATTATCTTGGCAATTATATTATGTTAATTTGTTCATTTGAGCATTGTATTAAGTGATCATTTACGTTAAGCATTCTGTAAGCAAGTTGTCCTAGATCCTAAATAGATCAAGTTGGTATAAGAGCTTTGTGTGTGGCTAGTATTGCAGAAATTGAATACTAACGAGATCCAAGTTTCAATGAGGTGAAGGAGAGCTTGAAGAATATAATCCTGAGATCGGAAGACGAAGAGCTAATCGACCATCACAGATGGAAGGAAAAGAAGGTGAACAAAGTTCAGAGCTCAATGAGAAGGATTTCCAGAAGCTATTTCTAGACATGAAGGAGATGGTGGATGAAGTTTATGCAGAAAAGAAGAAGCGTGAAAAGGGAGGTTCTTCGAAGCACAAGAAGCAGGAAGATTAGAAAGACACAGAGGAGAAAACTCCAGAAACTCCTCCTCCATCTTCTCCCTCTTCTTCTCCTCCCCCTTCTCCTCCTTCTCCTTCTCCTTCTTCTAATGTAAATCCATTTAAGAGCAAGTCCAAGCCTGTTATTAAGCTCGATGTAAAATTTGAGTTACCTAAGTACTGTGGGGAGTTAAATGCTGAGAAGTTAGATGATTGGGTCCAGCAAGTAGAAGTGTACTGTAGGATTCAAGGCCTAGTAGAAGATGCTTCTAGGATCCAATTAGCCACTCTCCGGTTGGGAGGTATAGCTCTCACCTGGTGGGAGAGTAAGACTCAGGAAGAAATTGCTCGCCATGGTCATGTTAATATGTCTTGGATGGAGTTTGTTGCTGCCCTTAGGAAACAATTCTATCCTTTAGGTTACATGCAACAGTTAACCATGAATTGGAAAACCTTTAGGCAAGGTAAGGGGAAATCTGTCCAGGATTATACTCATGAGTTTAGAAAATGGGCTATTGCTTTAAATGTTCCCTTATATACTCAAGACACATTACTTAAGTACATAGGTGGTTTGCATTCTTACCTTAGGCACACTATTTTGATTTTGAGTCCCAACAATCTAGACGAGGTGTCTGTTCAAGCTACTCATTTAGAGTCAAGGGGTAAGAACACTTTTAGTGATAACTTTTCCAAGAAGCCATCTAAGTTTGAGGGTAAGTCCAAAGGGAAAGAAAAAGACAAAGATAAAGGCAAAGGGAAGAAGACAGCTACAGCTAAGAAAGAGGGTGAGAAACCCACATGCTCCCATTGCAAGAAAGAGGGGCATGATGATTCAAGATGTTGGAAGCTTCATCCTGAGTTGAGGTTGAAAAGATATGGAGGTAATAAAGGCAAGCAAAAGACTACTGCAGTGATTCAACAGGATCTTGGTTCTGACTCTGGAGATGAGACAAAGATTGTTGCTGCCGGAATCCAAGGTAAAGGGAAAGGTATATCTCTCTCTTCTGATGTAAGTTTTTCTAATGTCAGTGCAAGTACAAGTAAAGAATCTTCTCCTAAGGTTGATAAGCAAAGAAATGAATTGTTTCACATTCGTGTTGTAACAAAACACACTAAGGTTGATACATTGTTTGATATAGGTTCCCAAGTCAACTTAATATCTGAGGAAGTGGTAAAGAAATTAAATTTGGCTACAACACCTCATCCAAAGCCATATCCACTTGGATGGGTTTGCAATGATGCACAATTACAAGTAACTAAACAATGTAAATTGAGATTTGCTATCACTGCAAACTTTGTTGATGAGGTAGAAGTAGATGTAGTTCCTTTGGATATTTGTGGGCTTGTGTTGGGAAGTCCTTATCTTTATGATAGAAAAGCAATCTTTTATAGGGTGGAGAATAAGTATCATCTTTTTAAAGATGGGGTAGAATACATTATATGATCACATAAGGTGAAGACTAATCTTACACTAGTTAATGCTAGTCAAATGAAGAGGTCGGTTAACTCAAGTAAGAACTTTGTATTAATGCTTGTAAAATCCAAAGAAGATGATAAATCTAAGGCATTCAAGGAGTGTGACCCAAAACATAAAATTGAAATGGTCAAGATTATTTATGCTTATGACTTGTTTCAGGAACCGAAGGGGTTACCACCCAAGAGAGAGATACAACATGAAATCCGATTACAGCAGGTTGTGCCACTTCCTAATATTAGCATGTACTGTTTATCTGTTATGCAGAATGAGGAAATTAAAAAGCAGGTTCAAGAGTTGGTGGAAAAAGGAATTATTCGTCCTAGTACATCTCCTTGTGGTTCTCCAATTGTGTTGGTTCAAAAGAAAGATGGAACTTGGAGGATGTGCATCGACTACCGCGCCTTGAACAAGATAATAGTAAAGAATAGGTATCCTCTTCCCAGAATTGATGATTTATTGGATCAGTTAAAACATGCAGTTTATTTCACTAAGTTAGATTTGCAAAGTGGTTATCATCAAATAAGAATTGCAGAAGATGACATTTGGAAGACTGCATTTGAGACAAAATAGGGACTATTTGAGTGGTTGGTTATGCCTTTTGGGCTTTGTAATGCACCAGCTACCTTTATGAGAGTCATGAATGATGTCTTTCATCCTTTTATTGATGATTTTGTCATAGTCTATCTAGATGATATTCTTGTATCAGTCAAACTTGGGAAGATCATGTAAGTCATGTAAAGAAAGTCTTTGATGTATTGAGAAAAGAAAAATTGTATGTAAAGATGTCTAAATGTGAATTTGCTAAGACATCCTTAGTGTACTTAGGCTATGTTGTAGGGAATGGTCAATTGAAAGTAGACCCTGTGAAGGTCGAAGCTATTGTAAACTGGCCTAAGCCAAGTACAGT
Source organism: Sequoia sempervirens (assembly GCA_007258455.2). Lineage (NCBI taxonomy): Eukaryota > Viridiplantae > Streptophyta > Pinopsida > Cupressales > Cupressaceae > Sequoia > Sequoia sempervirens. Next base: position 152,022 of record VDFB02260189.1, on the reverse strand, counting down.
CACAGAGGTCAGAAGTTTCCTAGGTGCAGTTCAGTACTGGAGAAATTTTATTGCAAATTTCTCTTATATAGCATCACCATTGCATGCATTAACCAGTACAAGAGCAACTTTTCAATGGGGAGGTCCACAACAGAAGGCTTTTGACACTTTGAAAGGAAATTTGAGCACCGCACTAGTTCTGGCTTTACCAGATCTACATCAACCATTTGAGATTGAGACAGATGCGAGTGGATTTGCCATGGGAGAAGTACTCATGCAAGGAGGTAAACAAGTTTGCTACCACTCTGAAACTTTTTTAGGAGCAGTAAGTAACTATCCCACTTATGATAAAGAACTTTATGCTTTAGTTCAGAGTGTTAAGAAATGGAAACATTACATAATGGGGAAAGAAACTGTAATCCACACTGATCACCAGCCACTTTAGTATTTGCACTCACAATCTAAACTGCAACAAAGTAGGCACTTTTGGTGGATGGGTTTTTTGCAACAGTTTCATTTGGTTATTAAGTATAAGAAAGGTACCCATAACAAAGTAGAAGACATGCTCTCTAGGCCTCCTATGATGAATGCTTTGATAATCCTTCAGAATAGTTCTATGGTTCATGAAAGTTTTCAGGAACAATATGCTAATGATGAGAACTTTAAGGATATCTATGCTACTTTAATGAAAGGTAAACATGTAGAAGAGAAAGATTATTATGTGCAAGATAAATTGTTATATCACTTGGGAAAATTATGTGTTCTAAGGGATGAACAAGCACAGGTTATTAGAGAAGCACATACCTCATTGATTGCAGGACACTTTGGGGTAAACAAAACATTGACTCAGTTGCAGAAATATTGTTATTGGCCTCGTATGCAAGAAATTGTAACTAAGTATATTAGAGATTGTGTTATGTGTGCAACTAGTAAGCCTAGTAACAGGAAGTTGGGTTTGTACACACCTCTACCTGTACCTTCTCGTCCATGGGAAAGTGTGTCAATGGACTTTGTTGGGGGGTTACCTATGTCTAGGAAGGGACATGATTATTTGTATGTAGTAGTTGATCGGTTCAGCAAAATGTGTATTTTGATGCCTTGTAAGAAATAGGTCACTGCTGAGCTGACAGCTCATATGTACTTTCAATTTGTATGGGTTCATTTTGGGTTACCTACTTCTATTGTATCGGATCGAGATTCTCGATTCTTGGGGGAATTTTGGTTAGCTTTGTGGGGACTCATGGACTCCAGACTGAAGAAGAGTATAGCCTTCCATCCACAGACCGACGGGAAGAAAGAGGTTGTAAATAGGACAGTTGTACATTTACTCAGAGGTTATTGCAGCAAGCATCCTAAGTTGTGGGATGAGAGTCCTCATTATGTGCAACATGCCTACAACCATGCAACACACTCTTCTACTAAGAGGTCTCCTTTTGAGACATGCTTTGGTTATGTGCCCAAGACACCAATGGATTTCGCTTTTGGGAAAGATGATGTTGAAGATGGACGCCATGATGCAGAGAAGGCTTTGAAGTTCATCCAAAAAGTCCAAGCAATTCATCAGGCAGTGGAAGCATAGTTGGAACAGATCCAAGCAAAATACAAGACTCGCCATGACAAGCATCGCACTGATCATCATTTTCAGGTTGGAGACCAAGTTTGGTTACACATCAGAAAGAAAAGGATGCAAGGTGAAGGTAAAAAGCTTAAGCCAATCAAGTATGGTCCTTTTGAGATACTTGAGAAGATTGGTACCAATGCCTTCCGCCTCAATCTTCCTCCATACATGCATATTTACTCGGTTGTCAATGCTGAGAATTTGAAACTGTATGAGCCTCCAATGATCCTAGATGAAGTCACAGACATTCAAGTTCCATCAGTTGATGACCTTTCACCAGAGTACATGTCAAAGTTGCCAGAAGATGTTATTCTCGACAGGAATGTTAGAACTTCACAAAGAGGAGATGTTGAGTACCTTAGAGTGGGCCTAAAGGGGATGCATCCAAGCAAAGCAAGATGGATGGAGATTGGTAAAGTGAGGGAACTTTACCCTCACTTACTTTCTAAGTAATCAAGCTTTCAGAGGTCCAAAAGCTCTCTAGTGGGGAGGCCTAATCCGAGGGACATTTTTTAGTGAAATTTGAGGTGTCTCCAATACTCCATAATTCAGCACCATCAAAAAGAGTTCGACGTCCTGATTCCAACGCAACTTGAACAAAGCAAAAAGGAGTTCATTTGCTCAAGTTATGGCCAGTCAAACTACCGTCAGGCGTCATCCAGAAGGCAAAAAAATGATCATCTCAGAAATTGATGGAAGCAGCGTCAAATTGAAGGGCTCGTCGAGATGATTTCGACAACGCTCATTTCATCAAAATCTGACATTGTATGCTCAAGATATTGGTAGTCAAAGTTTAGTTGACTTGAGGGTACAGATGATGACATCATCATGTTGACGTGTCAGTCCGTACTGTATGGATGATGGCATGGATAAATCTCGGCGTGACATGTGGTAGCTGATTCAGATCGTACGGACCAATGGGAGTGCGACACGTGGCACCCGTACAGTACATCATCATAGTCAGCATACACGTTGGTAGTATTGTCAGCAGTCTAGTTAGTGTACGGTTAGCTTCATCAGCATCATCGGCGAATAGTAACTTGACACGTGTCCTCATGCCTTCGGCAGTCGGGTTTGTTTGTTGAGAAAAATTTTTGGTGGGGTTTGACCCCGTGATCTCGCCCAGTATAACCGACAATTGGGCCATTGCACTGCCACGCACGCACTCGATTCATATATGGCAAAGATTTGTTTTATTGTTTTAGGTTTGCGGGCTAGTGGTAAAATGTGGCCAGCGGGGTTGGAACCGCCGACCACTCTATTAGTAAAATTTTTAAGCACCGTTAGACCACCGACTTCCTTCGACTAATACATAGAGTCTGTTGTGTTTTGTTAAAGGTTTGTTGGCCGAGCCTAACAAAATGAGGCTAAATGGCAAAGATTCACTCCAACCACCTGAACAAAAAGATTGTAAAGAATAAAATTGTTATTGTTCGAGTTGTTAGAGGAGGTTAAATCATTAATTTGATGGTTAAGCCTTTTTAGGAATATTTTATGTATAAAAAGAGGGATAAAGATGGGATTTCCCAAGTCTAGGTGGTGAGAATGGGAGAATGCTCAAGAGATTTTGAAGATATTTCCGCACATCAGAGGAACGTCATGCTGCTGTGCTTGAAGGATATAGTCTTGAAGCAATTGTAACTATTTTTGGAGTATAATCGAATCGGTCACTGCGTTGGAGAGTGGCCTGGAGACGTAGTCCTTACGGACGAACTCCGTTATCAATTGCATTTGTTCTCCTCTTTATTTTCTCTCTTTCTTTTCAGTTCATTATCTTGGAAATTATATTATGTTAATTTTTTCATTTGAGCATTGTATTAAGTGATCATTTATGTTAAGCATTTTGTCCTAGATCCTAAATAGATCATCTTCAGAGTTAGCTCTAAATTCCCTAAAAATAAAATCTCTAGAAAATATCATCTTTCACGTTAGTGGATTCCAAAGTTTATAACCTTTAACATTTTCACCATAACCTACAAAGATGCATTTATGATATTTGGGATCCAATTTAGACCACTTATCTTGAGGCACATGAACAAAAGCCTCACAACCAAAGACCATTAAATGTGAAATTGAAGGCTTTTTACCCAACCACATTTCATAAGGAATTTTATCAACAAAAGCTTTACAAGGAGATCTATTAATTAAATAAAAAGCAGTACCAACAGCTTCTTCCCAAAAGCATTTATCTAACTTAGCACTACTTAACATGCTCGTAGCTCTTTCCATTAATGTACGGTTCATTCTTTCTACTGCCACATTTTGTTGGGGTGTGTAAGGTGTAGTCTTTTTCCTAACAATTCCTGCATGTTTTCAAAACTCATCAAATTCCTTAGAATAATATTCACCCCCATTGTCAGATCTCAATACTTTTATCTTATAATTTGTTTGCTTTTCAACCAATGCCTTAAATCCCTTAAATTTGGTGAAAACTTCAAATTTTGTATGCATAAAATAAATCCAAGTATATCTTGAGTAATCATCAATGAAGGAAACATAATAACGAGATCTACCCAAAGAATCTATATCCACTGGACCACACACATCTAAATGAATTTTAGTTCTAACAATCCATTAGCTTTATTAGTTCCTTTAGGAAATGATGACCTATTTTGTTTACCAAACACAAAATCCTCACATAAATCATTTTTACCAACAGAATAATCAGAAATACCATCTACTAGTTTCTTATCAAGTATGGTCCTAAGACCTTTTTCACCAATGTGACCCAATCTATTGTGCCACAACATACATGCATTTTCAATGCTAGTTACAAAAGAGGAGTTACAAAAAGTAGAGGCATGTAGCGTAAATAAATTCCCTATCTGAGATCCTTTAGCAACCACCAAACTTCCCCTTACCATCCTGCGACCAGACTTGTCAAATGTCACATGCATCCTAGAATCATTCAACTTGGAAACTGAAATTAAACTTTTTTTAAGTCTTGGAATATGTAAAACATCATCAAGGATTTTAACCCTCCCATCACTAAAACACAACTTTACCTTTCCTTTACCGATAACCTTTTGTGAGCTATTGTCACCCATGAAGACCTCTCCTCCATCGTATTCTTTGTATGTATAAAACCACTCCTTATGAGGAGTCATATGGAAGGAAGCACCTGAATCAATAAGCCAAGCATCATTACAAACTGTGTTAGCTGAAATAATCAAAGTATCAGAATCACCATTATCATAGGACTTTTCCATAGAGGAATCTACATTTTTTTCTTGTTTCTAAATTCCTTCTTCACATGTCCCTATTTACCACAGTTCCAACACTTCACTCTACTCTTTCCAAGGGTCTTAGATCATCCTTTAGACTTATCCTTCTTCTTATCCCCTTTAGGCTCTTTCTCCTTGGGCCTACCTCGCACATGCAAGGCATCTTGGGAGCCACTACGCATGGTCTTTCTCCTCATCTCCTCTGAAAGAAGTATGGGAATAATATTATCCATCTTAGGTTCTACACCACCACTTGTTATAGCAATAATTAAGTTTTCCCAAGATTTTGGCCAACAACAAATCAATAAAATGCATTTATCCTCATCTTCTATTTTAACATCAATAGATGCAAGCTGACTTATAATCAAATTAAAAGCATTCAAATGTTCAGCAATAGATTCACCATCCTTCATTTTTAATGAATATAAACATCTTTTGAGATACAACTTGTTAGACAAACTCTTAGTTTGGTATATTTCACCTATCTACCTCCAAAGCTTGTATGTCGTGTCTTCTAAAGAGACATTTAGGAGGACAGAATTTGTGAGATGCAACCAAATGGTCCCTCGAGCCTTCTTGTCTAACTTTTTCTAATCTTCATCCGACAAGGTTGAAGTAGATTGCTTCTTATCAACTAAAACTAGTAACCACTGATCTCTCTCCTCAAGGAGATCCTCCAATTTCAACTTCCACATCTCGTAACTAGTTCCATTGAACTTCTCAATATCTAGATGAGAGGTGGAGGCCATGGTATGCAATCTTTCACAAATCTACAAAACCCACAACACAAAAGCTCCCACTGCAGCAAAAAACCTTCAACACTTTAAAAGGAAAGCGTCCCTTCCTTAACAGAACCATTAGCTCTGATACCATGTTGATTATCAAGGTGAAGAAAGCTTGCAATATGAACTTAAATGAGTGAATGCAGACTGAAATATGTAGATTAACCTTTAGCCTTAGTGTGAAGAAATAATGAGAGAGAGAGGTAGAAAAAACATAACACATGCAACAACATATTTACGTGGAGAAACCCCAAAGGGAAAAAACTCCACCATGGAAAGAGAAGCAAGTATATTACTGATAATCTCAAATATTACATGCAGCAATAGACTTCTCTTGTCATTCCCTGTAAATCCAGCAGCACCCTATTACCCTGCAAAACTGAATTGAATAACTCTAGCTCAAGGCCCCAATTTATAGAGATTTGTGAAGATGAAAACCACCATGGTTTCACCAAACAATAGGCAGAAATACCACCTAGAAAAACCCACACCTCCCTCCTTGAAATGGTCAAAAAATACCAAAAATAGCCTCTTGCAACTATCATAAGGCATCTCTCATGCATGGGCGCCTGGGGTCCAAAAATAGCATATTCTGTCATAGGAATCTGTCATACTATCATAGCATCTTATGAAAATTGTCATGCATGTCATAGATGCTCTTACAACACCCTATTTTGACCCAACAACCTTATTTTAGAAGATTCCAAGGTGGGACGCCTAGCTATTTTGTCCTTTTCCATAAGGATAAATGGTAATGTTAACACTGCATTTACATTGTCTCTTTCACCACCGTTGGTCAAACAGTTTCACCTCTTATGGTAAATGCACAAAACACTTTAGGAGAATAATAAATTAAAGGATTTACAAGGTTGATGACACCTAAATCCTAATAGCTAAGATTGTTCGAAGGAGCACATGCTTCGGCGAGACCAAGGAGGCTAGTCAAAAGCTCTAGGCCTATTCGATCTTTACCCATCATATGTTTTAACTCACTAAGAACCTGAGCAGCTCTATCCATCTTTGTATTTCTTTCCAAGTGATTCTCTAAGTTTTCCAGTCCTTTAGTGAGGGTGGCAACAAATTCTACAAGGATTTGTACAACCTCATACTTTTCCACCGATGATGTTGTTGGAGATGTAGGGGGAGTGGGAACGTGATTGGTTTCATCAATGAATCCCATCTCATTCCTTGACAAATACTCATGTGCGGTCACATGAATGCCAGGACAAGATAAAAGGCCTTTAGAGAGACCAATTGAGACCTTTGTCCTTTCCATTAGGAGGTGTTGTATACTTCTAACAATATACCCAGAAGTTGTAGACTGGGCTGTGATGCTCATAAACCTTCACAACACTTAGGAACACAACAATCATTAAGTACACGAGAGAGGTCTCAACACCAGCAGATGAACGGATGTCAGTTCATGTCAAGTTCACTAAAAATGTAAGAGAGGGGGACCACCACATTCAAGGCCCCAGGTCATGGAGGGCTAAGATGTGGAAGGCTACCATAACTTACCTCAGCTAAACGAGGTGTTAGGATATGCGGGATGAGAATGATGAGGACTATGAGGTCCTTCAACCACTTTGCAATCCTGAGATTTGGAATGAGGCTACACGAGCTAGTTTTCAAGCTCAACACTGTATCTCGGATAGCTCTTTGTCTAAGGAAGAGAGCACAGTTCTAGGATGACAATGCGGTACGTTGGCATCCGTACAACCAGAGGACTAAAAAGACAATGCAAACTAGCAGAAAACAAACTAGCAGTCTAGCTAATAACTTTTGGAAGAGCAAAACAACACTATGAAACACAAAAAGTACAATCAAATGTGATAAAACAAATATACCAAAGCTAGGGTGATGAAGATGATTTTGTAGAAGAGTCTATTCACCAACTAGCTCCTCAAAAGAACATTGTAGAAGAGTCTATTCGCCAACTAGCTCCTCAAAAGAACATACTCCTACACACATAAAGGAGAGGAAAATGTTGGGTGGTTGTATAGGGGACTGCCTCAGTCAGAACCCCGTTTAGGTGTTTCCACCTCCATGGACAGCCAAGAAAGTGAGATAAAGAGAACAATATAGTAAAGATCATAAAAGCACTACAAAATAGTAAAGTGTGTTAACTCAACCAAGTGATAGAGGAGAGGAGAGGGAAGCTGACCACCTCCACCAAGAGCACTCAAGGCTCCTTGGTGGAGAAAATGAGAGTACTCAAGCCTCTACTACAATGGTGTGGTCCCAAAATTGCTCTACCAAAGTGATGGAGTGGAGATTTTGCTGCTATGGAATGCTTTAAATGTTGCTTGAGAGCTTGAGAACAAGTGCAAGAGGATTGTAGAAGCTTGTGGATGAAGTTCAGAAGATGAAATGCTTGTTGAAGGAATGAATTTGAAGGAGAGATGAAGAAAAATGGCCATATTCAGGTTGATCAGCCGAAAGGGGCATTACAACTTGACTCCCAATGAGAAGTGTAACACCTCTACAGGTTGAGCTATAGGAATCTACTAGGGACATAAGCACACCACGTGGATAGTTGTGTGGGTGTCCCTGATAGAAATTCCTCCACTGACACTCAAAACGGGTGCTAAGTGGGATGAAAGTATTGGGCTTAAGTGGAATTAAACCTCTGAACATGGTTTTCTAGGATGGATAAAGTAAAAAAGGGGATTTGCACATAGGGTGCAAATTTACTCCTATACACCCATTTGCAGTGAATCCCTCTTATCTCACCATTTTGTTGAACCTAACATGAAACATGTCAGATCAATTTTTACAATGTTTTCATGTCTATGATAATGCTTTATCTAAGGAAGATTTTGACATGTTGGATGATGCTCTAGATGACTTCTTAGAAGTACCTTCCCCTATTTGTAAATCATCTTATCAAACTTCTTCTCCACAAGTTGAGGAGTTGATAAACACAGTGGCGGTCTCTATGTGTCTCCTCCAAGCCCTAAGAAACTGATCATCTACGTGAACCCAACTAGCCCTTATCCAAGGGAGGATCATTTTGTCTATGGAATTTCATATTGACAAGATTCATATGATTTAAACTCAAGGTTTGTAAATGCTAGAGACTCTACTTATAATTTTTTAGGGAACACATATAATACAAGAAGAAACAAACAGAATCTAGATCAACAACTTGTTGTTCCTACATCTCAACCTACTCAAGTTCCTACTTATTTACTACCTTCTCAGCCAAGTCTTCCTTCAACACCTAAACCTACAACTAAAGAACCAGGTGATTATGATCTTATCAAGAAACTTCGTGTTACTCTGGCTAAGATCTCACTTTGCGATTTGCTTCAAACCGCTCCACTTTACCATGAGATGCTTCAGGAAGCCTTGCAGAATATCCTCGTTCCTGCCTCCCCTAGGCCTACAGATGTTAATGTGTTGTTGGCTCATATTAGTGCATATTTGTCGAATATTAGGTTCCATATGTAGGAACTTTCACCTCCGTATGTGCAGAAGCAAGCAGACCCTTTGATGACTATAATTAATTCTAATAACATTGGCATTAGGCATACTCTTGTTGACACTATTTCGGCTCTAAACATTTGTGGTATTGACCTATTACCTAAGATTAAGTTTGATTCATCTTCTCTAGCTGCTTTTTCTCTATACATTCATGGGTTTGATAATGCTGACTGCCAAGCTCTAGGCATGATAATCTTCCTTTACAACTAGGCCCCTTTACCTTACCTACTTTGGTTTATGTGATGCTTGGCTCTTTACCTTATAAATTTCTTATTGGGAGACCCTAGATTCATGCTATGGGTGTCGTAACTTCTACTTTACATTGTTCTTTAAAAAAATTCACAAATAATCGAATGGTCATAGTTAAAGTTGACCCACAAGTTGTTCACCTTTGTGAGTTGGTAGATTCTAGTCATGCTTGAGTTGTCTCCACTCTTAAGAATTTCATTTCATCTCTAACTACTAATGCTATGGCATGTTCCTCAAAATAACCCTCTGTGGAGGTTGCCCCTAAAGTGAATGCCACTAAAATTGAGCCACCTAAAGTAGAAAGTCCTAAGTCCTCCCCATCTACCTCTTCTTCTAAATCAAACGATTTCTTTGGTAATGATTGAGGGTCCTTGGAAATATTTGAATTCTTCATTGATGAATACAAAGCAAACCTCACTTGTTTTGAGTTCTCGAATGCCTCTAACATAAAAGTGGACAATGCTCCCATTGAGGAAAAGAGTTGTGATCCTATCCAGGAGACTAGTCCTTCCCCTACTAAGGAGAGTAGTCATATTCTTGTAAAAGAGTTTAATATTTGTGAATCGGGTAAAAGAGAAGATTGTGCTCGTGTAGATGTGTTTGATGCTCACTAGTAGCCCTCTATGTAGAGACACTACCTCCTAAATTTTTACAAACTCACTATGGTGTTGGGTATCAACTTGCTTCTCGGTATGGCTATGGTAAAAAAGGCCTAGGGAATATTGAGCAAGGAATCCAAGTCCATATTTAGTTTAAGCCACAAAAGTGCTATCTAGGTTTGGGGTGCTCTATTGAACAATCTAAGCATGAACCTTGGTGGAGTGTTAATATGATTTCAATTGAACCATTGATTTTGGTCCATCCTAAATTAATAAAGGATAGAGGGTAGGCCAAGAAAGTCCCTTTAGATGTTTTCTCTTTGGATGAAGCACTTGAGGAATTTTTAGGGCCTACTCCCCTTTGCCTCCCTTTCAGCACAAAAGATGACTCTTGTATCACTTGCACGAATGAGCATATTTTGGAGAACATATCTTGAGTGTCGATGAGGAGGACCCTCTATACAATGTTGATGATAATGTTCCAATAATGCATCTTGGGGATCGTATTTCTCTCCTTAAGGGAGATACAACTGAGATCTTTGTGGACCCTAAGTCTTCTGAAAATGTAATTAAGATTGGGAAGTGTCTTTCCTCAAAAGAAGCGGATGAGCATTCTGATCTCCTACATTCTCATTCTGGTTTCTTTGCTTGGACATATGAGGACATGCCTAGTATTGATGAGTCTATAGTGGTTCATAATATTGTCCTATGTCCCAACACCAAGCCAGTTAAGCAAAAAATCTGAAAGATCAACCTAGGGTGGCATTGATGGTTAAGACTGAGATAGAGAAGTTGTTGAAAGTAGGCTTTATCTGTCCAATCGTCTACTCCCCTTAGATCTCGAATATTGTCACTATCAGTAAACTTGATGGCCATATTCGTATATGCATTGAATTTTGTGATCTTAATAAGGCTTCTCTTAAGGATGATTTTATGTTACCTAATATAGATATGATTTTGGATTCGATTGCAGGCCATGCCTTGTTATCTTTCATGGATAGTTTCTTGGTTTACAATCAAATTCATATTAATTTGAAGAATCAATACAAGACATCCTTCACTACCCCTTGGGGTACTTTCTATTATGTGGTCATTCCCTTTGGGTTGAAGAATGCGGGAGCTACTTACCAACAGGCGATGACCCCAATTTTTCATGATTTCATTCATAAGATTTTGGAATATTATGTTGAAGACATCTTGGCAAAATCTATAACTCATTAGGATCATGTAAAGAACCTTCACCTTATTTTTGAGAGGCTTAACTCTATAAGATGAGACTCAATCCTCTTAAGTGTGTCTTCGACGTAGATGCAAGAAAACTTGTGGGATTTATAGTCTCTCATCGTGGAATCAAAATTAACAAAAATAAGATTGATGCTATTGTTAACATGCCTCCACCTAGGAATATCACTGAGTTGCAAAGCTTACAAGGGAAGATTCGGGAAATTCGTAGATTCATATCTCAATTGGCTGATTGCACCTTCCTTTCACTCGCATGTTAAAGAAATATGTTTGCTTCATATGGGATGAAGAGTGCCAGAAATCTTTTGAGTCAATCAAAGCCTACTTGGCCAATCCTCCTGTATCAATGTCAACTATGCAGGATAGACCCTTTCTGCTTTACCTCACAACATCACCATATGCTTTGGTAGCTTTGCTTGCTTAGTATGATGATGTCGAGAAAGAAAGATTGGTCTACTACATTAGTCGCATCCTAGTTGATTATGAAACCTAGTATTCCTCCATGGAGAATCAATGCCTTTCTCTTGTTTTTGCTACATAGAAGCTAAGGCACTATCTTCTCCATGTTGAAACACATGTTATCATAGAAAGTGACCTTCTAGAGTAGTTTTTCTCCAATACCAACCTTGCTAGGAGGTTAGCAAAATGTGTAATGTTACTCTCTGAGTTTGGCATAAAGTTCATTACTCAGAAGTTAATAAAGGGTCAAGCGGTTGCCAATGAATTGGAAAATGTTCCCTCATCTCACTCCTTCCCAAGATTGGATTTGTTTCCTGATGAGAACATATTTGTAATCAATTATGACCTTGAATGGAAAATGTACTTCATTTGGTCGAGATGTCAGACTGATTCTAGAGTGAGCACGGTTCTAATGTCGCCCGAAGGTAAGCCGGTCCCTCTCTCATTTTGATTGTACTTTCCTTGCACCAATAACATTGTTGAGTACAAATCCCTCATTGCTAGCTTGCATGCCATGATTAGCCTAAAAATCAAACATCTCTATATATTGGGTGATTCTAAGCTCATTATGAATCAAATTATGGGAGCCTATCAAGCTAAGCAAAGTAAGTTGTCTCAATATCAAGACCTTGCTTTGTCCTTGCTTATATATTTCTCCTCTTTCATGATAGACAGTGTCCCTAGTAGGGAGAATAGACATGCAGATGCTATGGAAAGCATTGCTTCCATGGTACCTTCGGATAGGGATACAAAACAATACCACTTCATGGTTTAGGTCCTTCGGACCCTAGTTGTCTCCGATCAACCTAAATTTGATGCCTTTGTGTGTTCTCACATAGACTCGAGAGAATGGTTTTCTAATATTTACAACTACCTAAAGACTGGAAACTTTCCTGATGATGCGACAAAAAATTATCGTACTCGTATACAAAATATTTCATCTTGTTATGATATTTTATCTGATGTTCTCTATCAAAATTCCTATAATGGCTTGCTTCTCCAATATCTCACTAAGGCAAAAATACCCCTTGCCCTTAAAGAATCCCATTCAAGTTGTAGGGGTGGAAACTTTGGTGGTAAATCCTTGGTGAGGAAATTGATACACATGGGGTATTTTTGGAAAATGATGGAACAAGATTCCTTTAGTTTTGTTAAAAAGTGCCCGCAATGTCAATAGCATAGTTGTATTATTCATGCGCCTGCACAAGATTTACAAAATTAGACATCTCCTTGGCCATTCACAAAATGGGGGTTGGATATTATTGGAAAAATATCACCTCCTTCTTCTATGGGACATACCTTTATCATTACTGCTACAGACTTCACGAAATGGGTCGAAGCTATTCCACTTAGATACACAAATGCTGAAGCTATTCGTAGTTTTCTTCTGAATAACATTATTTCTCATTTTGGATTGCTTGCTACACTTGTTTTTGACAATGATACACCATTCAAGAACAAGATAGTGAAGCAATTCCTAGAAAAGTTCCACATTCAACATACATTTCTACACCTTACTATCCTCAATCTAATGGTCAAGCAGAAGCATCTAATTAGACTCTTGAGCTCATACTTTGTAAAATAGTTAACAAAAATGGTAAGGATTGGAATATTTAGTTAACGTACGCTTATGGGATTATTGCATGAGTTTTCATACAATGACAGGAACAATTCCTTACAACCTCATGTATGGTGTCGAAGCTATCATGCCTTTAGAGTTGGAGATTTTGTCTTTGCGAGTTTCCCTTAAAAGGTTAATTTATTATGAAACTTATCGAGCTAATCATTTGCATCAGCTAGAGATGCTTGATGAACGTCAATTACAGGCCCTCAATCATCTTAAAACTTATCAATGATCATTATCAAGACAATATAATCAAAGTGTGCTTCCTAGAGCTTTTAAGTTGGGAGACCTGGTTCTTTATGAGAATCAAAGAAATGTAAATGTGTTGCCTGATCAAAGAGGGAAATTCAGTCCTAACTGGTTAGGCCCTTAAATTGTTGTCTCCATGTATGGTTCAAGTGCCTATGGATTATTGTCTATGGATGGAACACCTCTAAAAGAGATTGTTAATGCAATGCATCTCCATTGATACTATACGTAGTGTCTAGTATGTCATATGTCTAGTGTTCACTCTTTACGGGTAGTAGCACTGCATATGTTGACATTATTCATTAACACATTATAAAAAAAAATGTGTTATGATGTGAGCACATGTGTGTATGTGTGTCTGTAATATACATACATGTGTCTTACTATGCTATGTATCCATGCATTACATTACATCTTTTAAGACAAATAGATCATCATTGTATTTAATTAACATACATCCATGTGTGTTCATTAAATTATGATAGCATCTAATGTAAACATACATTCATATATACATATAACATACACAGCATCAACATACATGAAAATAAAGAAGCATACACATCAAAATACGCAATGCCATGATATTAAAACTAGTATATATATATATATCAAATGTCATATATACATGTATCGGGCCACTATCATCAAAAAATGAGTAGCTATTGAATAAGTGTGTCAATTTCTATATAAAAAAGATCTACAATATATATATGTGTGTGTGTGTATATATCACTACAAAATTGATGTACAAAATACGAGGTCCCTATTGTTGTGGCATGTGGCTCCTCAATACCTCTGGTTATGGTTGTTCTTGTGGTCTAGGGAGGGGCTCCACAGTGGTCATGGACCTAGATCAATGTGTGTGTGATGCAGATTGGGCTACGTGCATCCATTTGATCTCCCCCTAAAGGAAGCATATAGTCATCTGTGCATGCTTCAACTCTTGTTGTAGTTGTTGAACATCTTTCAGGATCATGGCTATCAATTGTCCTGAGAGGTCACTGAGGTGGATCTGTAGGGCATCATGTGCTTTCTCAATGGCATCGACCCTCGTCTCTATCGTTTCTCACTCTACCAATGTCATTTGTAGCTCCCCTAATAGTTGGTCACACTATCCCCAAAGTGTGGTCCCATTTGTAGTCACCTGCATGATTTTTGCTCCCCGCTCCTCATAAGCAGTCCTCAAACACGCTACTAGCTCAAACAAATGATCATTTCACCCCACCAAAACTAGCCAATATTCCTTGAGAACCGTCCCCTAGATGGTCACATCAGGGGCCACCTTTGATATGCACTAGGCTATCAACCCAGTCCATCCATGTGCATCATCTACAACCACAAAATGAAAGAATAGAATTAGTATCACATGGAATATTTGTGCAATCATAAACAAAGAAAATTATAAGTACTAAAATATAAATAACGTGCTCAGTATACCTAGGTCCCCTGGTTGCCAAGTAGGGTCAAGATGAGGGGCAATGCTAGGACCTGCGCCACCAATATCAACAGTTTCTCCTAGTGCTCCTAAGGTCACCACTACTATGATAGTGGGTGTTGGTGGTGCCAACAAGACAGGGGTAGCTGGTGGAGGGTCTAACCTCTTCTACCTCTACCTAGTCCTCTATGATGTTGTCAGTCGCTCCTCCTCTTGTGGCCTCTCCTCCTCCTCGCCTTGCTTCCGTCTACCTCCTCACCCTCTCCTCTTGTCCTGTGGTTCCTATGGTGGCACATCCCCTTGTGGGTCTAGATCCTCTCTAGGGGCATCCTCTGAGAAAACAAGATGAGTATAGTACATATCCCACCACACTTTGAAATTTGCAACTATGTCGATGTTATTTTTTGGCCCTATCGGTGGTAGATCTTAGTCGAGCTCATCATCATCTGAGGGAAAAAAAATTGTGATGGAGGGGCAAGGCATGTCCCTAGGTATTACAACACTCCTAAAAGCCTATGTATATGTGGGAATATTAGGAGGGATAGTTTGTACATGGCCATGTTGTCGTAGAACCCAACTCCAATAATACGACATAATGATGTCGTCCTGACAACCTACAAGAAAACAGTCCCACTATAGGTTCCTAAGATATCTACTATTGTCTACCCACCTGGAAAAATTATAGGGTCTCCATCTGACCCAATCAGGTATAAGGGTATTGAACTATAATCTCCAAAATTATAAATCTTTGTGCCTCCACTATCTTATGACCTCATACAAATGGGCCATGGGGACATGGTATGGTCACCTCTCTATGAATCTGACTAGCTGTGTGCACATGATGTGGGAAAAATCCCACACCTGCAATAGTGTGCATACTATGAGGCTATGGTACTCATAGTGCATGTACTGCCCCGGCTCTTGGTATAGGTGCACTAGTATGTTGTGCCCCCAGGATAATATTATCTAATGCTTGACCATCTCACAAATAATATGGATGAGGCCCCCATGCAAATGATAGCCTCTCCCATCTATAGTGACCCAGAAGGCCATAGTCACAACCATCACTTGACGTAATAGGGGTGCAGTGGTTTGTGCCTAATTGTACTAGTGCGTGTAGATATGCCATGTGTCATCGTCATCATCAATATGCCTCAAGTAGTAGAGGACACCCTCCAATCACTCTTGTGTTGACCAGATGTCATCGATCACCACCCACCATCTGTAGATGGGAAGTTTTAGAATCTGATTCACATCCTCCAAAGTGATTAGATGAAACTAGATGTAAAGAATCAAAGGAGCTATAAAAAGAAATTAGTGGAACCAAAAAGGGTCATGGATACAACTAAGATACAACTTCAAGATGAGGAAGAAGAATAACATTAGGTAAAGAAATAAGAAAACTAAAAGTAAAGGAAATTATTAATGTAGTAGTAAGGAAGAAAGATCAATAATCAAATCTATAGAAATAAGGCATCACAGAGCAAGAACGAGAGGGACCCAAAGGGACCCAACAAGAAAGTTGAAGGTAAATATTCTTTGGTAATATTTTTTTTGGTCTCTAATGATTTATTGTGGCAATAAAATATTGATAAAATAAAGGTACATAGTTTTTAACTTGTTGGATGTGAAGAGTACAAGTTGAAGGAAGATGTGCCAAATCATGCACTATAATTCTAAATTCTAAATGGTGACCTATATCTATTGATTGTTGAACACACAAATAAATTGAGAGGAGGGGGTGAATTAGCATATTATTATATTTTATCTTTAACCAATGTACCAATGATCATCAAAAAATCATTAAAGAAAATAGAAGAAAAATCATACACAAGTTAACACCAAATGTATGCGGAAACCTTAGAGGAAAAATCCACAATGAGAAAAGCTACTTGGATATTGTGAATGGTGGATCTAGACCTGCACAAACACAAACAAACAACACAATATTAGTCCATTATGCAAATCAAAACCATCATTCCCCATAAGATTCATTTGAAACATGAAGAACAAGAAATAAAATGAACACAAATGAAAGTAAACTAAATCTTATTCAAATTCTCAAACTCTCAATCCCATGGGGGAATTGGTGCTATTTTTATGTGGAAAATAGCCCTTTCCCAATTCATTGCAAGCTTGATGATGATCAATGGAGCTTCTTGATAAAATTTTCCATAATCTATCTATGAAATGATGAAAGACTATAAAAATGGATGACAATGGATGAAGTTTCTCAAAACATGAAGATAATGATGTTGCATAAAGTTGTGTCCCCCTTGTGTCCCACAAATTAGTAAAAGAGTCTTCTATTTATAGAAGAGAATGATGGAAGAATGATCCAAAAGGATGAATGTGGGATAAAACATCAACCAATGGCCAAACGCCACTTGTCAACATGTGAGTGGATAGAGGTCGAGCACATTTTGATGAATGTGCACATAAATGCCATTAGGTGGATATTTGAAATTGGAGAAGTGACATGTTGGAGGAAGAAGAAAAGAGAGTTAATGCCACTTGGCTCAAGAAAAAGGACATGTAAGAGGCCTTTAATGCCTTGTTGGATGGACAAGTCCTTTTGAGAGGGAGTCTTCAAATTTGAGGAATATTCCCACTTGATACCCTTTTTGAATGAAATAGAGGAATTTATAAATCAATTAAATTGATTTACTTGTGAAAGTTGCAAAATTTAGAGTATTTGATGGACTAGGATTAGGATTAATCATGATTTGATTAATTTAGATGAAGATTGAGCTGATTTGGTATTTTGGCTTAGATTTTTAGATTTATTTAAATCAAAATGAGAGGAATATGAATATTAGAATTAATTAAATAAAGTTTGATTTATTTAATTAAATGGGATGATGTTAGACTTAAATCAAATAAAGGTTAGTTTATTTAATTTAAAGGAGATGAAATATGATTTAATCAAATAAGGTGATTTATTTAACAAAAGAGGAACATTAGGATTAATTAAACAAAATGATTTATTTAATTAATAGAAGATGATTTAATCAAATAAAATTGATTTATTTAATTAAAAGGGGAAAATGATGAATTTAATTAAATACGGGTTATTCAATTAAACGATTAGTAAAGAAGATGATTTAGGCAGAATTGGTGTTATTAAATTAGGATCAGGTGCACAGGATTAATCAATATATTTTATGTGTCTACATTTTGTCCCTCTTTGAAGCAATGTACCTGCTGTGTTGGTTCAAAGAATAACCTTGTCAAGATCAAAATTTTAAAAAATATTATTATTTTTTTGAATGCCCCAGCGGAAAGAAGTATACTGGTACACTGCCCCCTCGAGAGATTGATCAAAAAGTTCAATTTGAGGGTCGATATCGTGACAAAGAGGTTCAATATTAGTTCAGCTCAAATATTTGATGTAGACAAAATTGTTGATGTATAGACAGTCATTGACCATGGGTAGCCTTATGTATATTTTGATATAACACACAGATTTGATACTTGGATAGAAATGTTAGTAAAGATAGAAGAATGAGAAGAATAAGACGGATATAAGAAGAAGAATAAGATGGATGAACCCTTGAGTCTGAGACAATGCAGGAGTCCAACAAGTCCATGATCTATGAGACTTTATCAGAGGTGATGATGATGACGATGATGATTTGCTTCTCAGGAATTGGGATTTTAAAAGGGCTATTTACCTTATGTTTGATAACACACATAGATACAATGCATCAAGGTATAAAGAACTAGGATGGCATTGTACCTAGTGTGATGGACTTTTACTTGACAATCAGATAGGAGTACTCATGTTCACACCTAGCATACGAAGCCTCGTTCAAAATATAATTCAGATATTTCAAAAATCTCGGACCAAAACATAGAAAGGAAAGTCTTCCTATGTGGTCAACAAGACACCAAAAACACCCTCCCTACAAACCAAACAAAGCATGCATAACCAAGGTTATATTACAAGAATATCCAACAAGCACAACAGACAAAAGATAATGATCAATGCCCTATTCCTTTCTCTCTAAATTGTTTTGATAGACATCATCGAAAGGTCATTGGAATGAGTGCAATAAGAAAAATCAAAAGAAAAGATTAGGCACACAAACAAGCTAATGCTCTTCATACCTACAGCCAACGGGATTTGTTTTGTTTAGGGTAAGTATCCAAAGTGATTGTCAAAGATAATGTCCATTGTAGGAAGGATGCATCCTAGGACAAGTTAGTGCATGGTGGCAAGTTGATAGGTTGTTTGAAAGGTTGTTAATATAAAGTCAATTGACATGTTTGTGAATGATCAAGAATTTGATTTTGCATTTAAAGGTTTGTTGTTTGATTTTGATTTTGATTTTGTGTTTGAAGTTTGCTTGTGCTGATTGTTGTGGTTTTTTCTATTTGTATTACCAAAGGATGAAGGTGACGGTTGATTTATTATGGATGATTGATTATCGCGCGTGAAGCGAAATGAGACAGATGGATTTTTCAAATATTTGGCTATTTTTGATGTTTTTGAAATGTTTTGAGGTTGTTTTTGGTATTTTTGAGATATTTACAAATGTTTTGATTTTCCAAATTTTCAAATGTTTTTGGTGTTTTCTTAGATTTTATGAATGTTTTTGGATTTTGTGTTTTTTGAATATTTTTGTGTTTTTGTGCCTCGAGGACTGATCAAAGATTAGCCTTGCCTACATTTAAGCTTAGAGACGATGTAGTTCAAACAACCATGTTTTTGACTTTTTTGACCTATTTTTGGGATTTTGTTATGTTTTGGATGTTTTTGGATTTTTGCATGATTTTGACAATTTGGATATAGATATGTGTGATGATATCAATGCTCTATTTTGGGATTTTGTTGGAAACCAAGCTAGGGTTGATTGATCAAATTGATGGATTGATGATGATAATACTGTTGAGGATACACAACAATGCAAGGATAGTGTTAAGCAACACGAGGACTGGGAAGGATATCCTGAGATGATGATGGATTGATTGGATTTGATTGATCAATATTGATGATGATAACATTGTTGACAATACACAACAATGCAAGGATAGTGTTAAGCAACATGAGGACTGGGAAGGATATCCCAAGATGATGATGGATTGATCAAGATTTTGAAGCTTGATTTGGAACAAAATTTGTTTGAATGATTTGATATGACATTGAAGTACAAATTAGATGCAACTAATATTGATTGTTTGGATTGATGTTTGATGAAATATAATGCTTGATAAAGTACATGTTCTGGTCAAAATGTTCCTTGGCTAGTGATTTAGATTTTGGATCACAAATGCTTTGACCAATTTTATTTTACGTTTGCTAATGTTTGGATCACCACATAAGTTGGAGGATATAGATCAAGATTTATTCCCAAATCAAGATGTACACATCTTCCCCTAGTGTCTAGCAATGTATGGAATTCCATGGGTGGATGCTTGGATAGGTGTATGGATGGATGGACATGGATTATCTTGCGCTAACAAGGTGTTTGAATAAAGAATGCTCATTAGCTAATGCTTCATGGCTTGGATAATGTTGGATAGGATAGGGTTAATGAAAATGGCTCATGTCAAGATGTTTACCATAAGAAAGTGCAAAGTGTACACCAAACTTCATCAGGATCAAGATAATGTGAACGATGGGTGCAGATGGATGAAAATGGATTGGAAAAATGGTTCATGGATGAATGGATTTATTATGGATAAGATGGATGGAATGTTAGATTTATTATGGATGGGATGAGATTCTTTCACCTGAAATGGCACACGTAGATGCTTGATTTTACACGTGACACCTGTTTGCCAGGTTTTCATCATGGTACCTATCCAAAGCGCCACCGTAGTGGTTTCAACTAGAGGATTATTTTTATCTTTACTATTTTCAATCCTTTTTTTGATTTTTTTTTTGGATTTTCATTTTTATTTTATTTTTGTATTTCTCTGTGAAATATTTTTAAGCTCATTTTGAACTACCTTGTGGTGTTGATGTAGATTCTTATGTCATAATGTGCCATTGATATCCTACTTGAAGAAGCTGCTTTTCCAAGATATGTGCACTTGAATGCAACTTTTGAGATTCCTAATCTTCTTTGTTGTTACTGGAGTTAACTTTGTCTTTGTGCGCACATCGAGATAGAGTGCCTTCTAAATCCTTATGATGAAGGGTGGCTGCCAATACATGGTCAATGTGATAGTTGGATATCATGTGTGGAGGCGTGGATGGAGTATGTTTAGGAATAAAAGATGGATTGGTTGATAGTTTGGATCCTTTGACTCTCCAAACTTGCGAAGATGAGCAATAATGGGTGGATACGGAAGTGTGTATGGAATTAGGATCAACCGCTTGATATACTTTTTACGTCACTTGGGAAGCCTGCTTTTTCCTTTGTGGACATATTTGATGGATACTTTTCCCATTTTTATTTTTCCCCATAGTTTCTTTGACTAATGGAGTTTGATAGGGATAATCTTTCTTTGTATCCTTTGGTATCCATGTGTATTTGATTTGTCCATTATACTTCTCAACTTCTTTTGCTTTGATGATGTTCTTCTTTTGATTCACATCCTTCTTTTGATGTTGGTCCCAATTTGTGGATGGGGTGATGGATGGATGAAGATTCATGACATGGTTGCTTTTAGTATTGGAATTGGTTTCATCATAAGGATTTTTCATGCTTTCTATGTTGATGTTTGCTTGAGACATAGCTGCCCCCAGTATGGTGGTAGTAGCACCTTTGTTCTTTGATTCTTCCTGTTTTGTGATGTCTTGTTTAGAAAGCATTCTCTGATAAATGACCACTGTAGATGACATTATTTCAATTTGGTGCTATGCTGACTCTAAAATATCCTATTATGTTTGACCTGTTTCCATGAGTGGATAATGTTGGATATCTTCATACATGATTTCCTTAGTCAGAATTTTGGATATATCTAATCCTGATGTTGACAACTTAGTTTGACCATAGGAATCAATAACCTGCTCTTTTTGTGTAATAATATTAGGAGTAAAGGATTCTTGTTCTGAATGAAGATCATCTACGTGTCCATCCAAAGAAATCATCTCATGGGTAGATGGAGGAGTATGTGCTATGACGATGTGATCATCATTTGTGACATCTTGTATAGATAGGAGAGTTTCAATTAGATCATTGTAGTATCTTGGAGATATGAATTCTTGATCTTGATTAATTTTGGAATTGCTTTTGACATACTTTGGATCAAGTTCTTGACATGGGTTAGTTTCAAAGGATGGATTTCTTACAAATGATTCTTGGATGTCTTCATTAGGCATGGTAAATGGCTCAATATCCTCTTGATCTTTGAGTGGATTTGGATCAAGTATGGAGTTGAAGATTCCTTCAATATCTGCAACCCTGAGGTCAAAGGATGTCAATATGTCTTGGAAAGGACCAGTGCTAGACTTTGGTGAAAGATGTTTATCATGCTTTGGATTAAATTCTTGAGATATGTCCTCTAACTAATTGGATGATGTAGAGTATTTTCAAAATGATCATTGGTGGAAGGATCCCTGATTATTAACACTCCTTGAAATAGATCATTGTCAGATATTATTCAGGGTTTTTTATCATGATAAAAAAGTGACTCTTGATGTATGTTGAGTTGATCTTCAGATGAGGTAGAAACATCTTCAAGGTTCTCATTGATGGATAGATCTTGATCACTGTTTTCAATAATCATGGTGGAGAGATTGTCACTGTTATCACTAGTGGTTGAATCTTCATCATTGTCCCCAATAGTTTTTTTTTTACCAATAAGGTTTTGGATGAGATTTTTGAGTCGAATACAATTTGATGTTGTGTGTCATTTTATTTTGTGAAAATCACAAAGGTGATTCTCATTATACCTTGGTAGTTTAACTTGAGGCTCTTGATAATTTTCATAAACGGGGATTTTGATGATATTTTCTTGTATCAACTATTGCATGACTGATTCGATTGGTTCCCCAAGTGGTGTGTGTTTTCATTTGTTACCTTGTGAGATTTATACTTTAAATTGACCTTGTGGTGATTGATTTTGGAGATGTGGTGATTGATCTTTGAGATTTGGTGATTGGGTTCATTGTTGATATTGTTGATCTTCATATCCAACCTCTTGACATTGGAGATATTGTTCTTGATGTGGTTGTGGACACAACTCAATTCTTTGATGACATGGTTTAACCAATGGAGGAGTGTATTGATTTTAGGGTGGAGATGTCTCTTGGTGCAATCAATCAACTATTTTTGCAAGTGAAGCAATTTGATCTTGCAAAATTTGATCTTGATTTTGATCTTGACACCCTTGATATAGTTAATTTGGCTTTTGTTCAAGCAGATTTGGAATGCATACTTGTGGTGTTTGTATGGGATCATGGACAAATGGAATTTGGACAATGTTCTAATTTGGGATGATGTTTATATTTGGCATTATAGGTTGAAATTGAACATTGTTTTGGTTGGGAATCACATTGCCTTGATTTGGGTAACTTTGATTTTGCATGGTGTTACCTTGACTTGGATCAAGACATGGAATTGTTAACATTTTGTTTGGACTTTGAATAACATTTGTATGATTCAAAAACATATCTATCCCAAACTTTACCAAGTGTGGATTTGAAATGTTCATGTTTGGTAAAGTTGTACTTGGTATATTCACATTTGGCATGTATGGATTTGGTGGGATAATGTTGTTTTGTTAAAGACTCATGCATTGATTGTTTGGTTGATAGATTTGTAGGTTTGGATTTTGATTTAAATCTACCATAGGGAAAGGTGTTCCAAAATTTAGATTGGGCATACTCACACTTGTTGTACCATTGAGGTTTGTAGGAGATAATGATCCCATGTATGGATTGTATAAATGTGAGTTTTGATAATCCATTGGTTTTGTAAGGCTTTGATAGTTTGGTTGATTTAGACCACTCATAATGTATGAATCAAGTTTATATTCCATTTTTTTTCTTGTGTTATGAAATTGTTTACCTCTAATGAGTTTAGGACCAATGATGATATGAAGGATGAAAGAGGTGAATGATATGGGTGTTGAACTTTTAAGACCCTTGGAGGAATACTAGACTTTAGGATTCTTTGGATTTTTTTGATTTGGATTGGATTTGATTTGATTTGGATAATGGGCTTATAAACCCCAAGATGTTGGATGTTATCTTGGAATGAATTTTTCTACAAGGATGATAATTTAACTAGATGTATGAGGAAGGATTCATCCACACACACTTAACCAAAAAAGGTGATTTTTATGTTGATTTGAAGGATTTTTCTAAAAGTCTAGTATGAATGATTTTTCCAATGGTTCAAAAGTTGTTTGTGAGATGGGATTTTATTGATGTTTGAGATGGATGAAATGATTGATTGTTTTGATCCTAAATGAACCTAAGAGGGACTTTTTTACAAGACCAAGGTTTTGAAGAACATGCTTTTCCCTATGAGTAATTCAAACCAAAAGATCAATGTTTGCTCAAAATACCATAAGACAAAAGATAAACAAGCACATGTGTGGGGTTCAATTGATTTCATCTTGATTAATGAATTTCTTTACCAAATCCAATGTCTTGCTTAAGTTTCAAATTGAATGTCTATGTCTCAATTTCTTTTCATCCTACAAGGTCCATTATGTGGAAATCAAGAGAATTGAGGCAATAGTTTCCTAATGTTGACTTTAGTAAGAGAAAATTGAGATGTAAATTCAAATACTTAGAAGCTTCTAAGGATGGAATCCCTATGGAAAGCTATAGCACTTTTATTTGTCAAAGGTATTTTCTCCTCCTAAAGGGTTTGAAATTTTGATGATTTGTTGAGTGTTTGTTTTCCACTATTTTAGATCCAAGCAAAGTGTTTTGATTCCAAAATGATGCACAACCCTAGGATAGAAAGAGACAATATTTGTTGAATTCCCACTTGGATAAATCTAGCTGTGCTTATTCTTGGTAGATGATTAAAAGCTTGACCACGCTGACTCCCCTCCACGACACTCTCTTCTACAAGTCAACCAAGCTTTAGTACCCATGAAACTCTCATGGCATACTTCTCATCTCTACCAAGAACCTCAAGAATGTGGGACAACTTTAGAATGACCATTCTTGCACCAACAAATAGTAATGATTTTGGTCTCTAAACAAATTGGTTCTTAGTTAGGGTGATTGGGGACATGGCACCTTGTGAGCATCCAACAAGCCACTAAAGGCTTTAATCAATCCTACTAGGAGCTCTTATACTTTTTACAGTAGTACCCCATTCTAAAAGACATTGTATGGCTAAGGCCTACATACCATGAGGAGTTGAGAGCTTAGTCTTATCCATTTAATACCGGTCTGAGTGAAAAAATGGTTGGAGTCACCTTCAAATTGGTCTTAGGAAGGCCCCTTTAAAGGTAAACAAAATCAAGCAAGCACATCCATAGTTTAATCAATATTTTTTTACGTGAACAAAGAGAGAACACACGTGATATACTTAACTCACACTCACAAAATTTATTCAATTTTAAGAGCCCAAATTGAAATGTGGAGGAAATATTTTATACAACTTAATATCACCCAAAAGATTTTTGATTCTCAAGATCCTCATGAAGCGCGAGAGAAGTGCATACACCTCTTTAAACTATATTAAGTTGTAGAAAAGATTACAAAGCACAAAAAGCACATGTTCATTTTAACTTCAAAAGCAATAATGGATTCTTTTTATAACACCAAGATGAAGTGTGAGTTTGCTTGTTCAAATTTTTAGATCCAAAACCAACTCTAGTAAGTGTCTAATGTTATTTTTAATCATTTCATTGTTGTTTTTAAAACCCAAAAGAAATTTATTTGAGTCCTAAAACTTGAAGATAACAAATCCTGAAGAATGGGATTATAATTGCACCCAAAGTGTTTAAAAACACTTGTTACAATCATGTGATAATGCTTTTTCTTTCACTTCCATGCTCCATGATCCTTTAAAACCTACAATATAAGCTCCAAATGTTAGATGAAATCAAGAAACAAGAAGATATGAGGGTTAGATAAATGATTAAGCATAAAAACCCTAAAATTTAGACCAAGTTTCAATGTGATTTGACATTAGGTGAAAATTTAAAAATTTAACTCTTTAAAAGTTGAGAAACACCTACACCATTGGATAGCTTATGAAATTATACCTCATTTCAAAAAAAAAATCTCCAAAAAAAACTAAAATATGACCAAGATACAACCATTTTAAGATTGAGTGAAAAAATAAGAAAGCAAAGGCGTCACCATTTGAAACACAGAGGAAACAACGCTATTTGAGTGCAAACAATGATGCTAGAATGACAGCGGTGTTGTTTGAGGATTTGAGTGGCACTCTGGTGAAACAAGCGTCACTCTATGGAAAAATAGAGACCGCATATGCATTGTTATTTCCTCCAGTGGCACTGTTTGACCTGGAAAGACAAAAAAATAGAAAAAATGACAGAAATGGCCAAAAAAATGTGTTAATTTCAAGATTTATGCCCTCCCTATAACTCAAAAATGTGAATGGTGGATATATACCTACACAAACACAAACAAACAACACAATATTAGTCCATTATGCAAATCAAAACCATCATTCCCCATAAGATTCATTTGAAATATCAAGAATAAGAAATAAAATGAAGAACACAAATGAAAGTAAACTAAATCTTATTCAAATGCTCAAACTCTCAATCCCATGGGGGAATTGGTGCTATTTTGATGTGGAAAATAGCTCTTTCCCATTCCTTGCAAGCTTGATGATGATCAATGGAGCTTCTTGATAAAATTTGCAATAATCTAGCTATAAAATGATGAAAGACTATAAAAATGGATGAAGTTGCTCAAAACATGAAGATAATTATGTTGCATAAAGTTGTGTTCCCCAAATTAGTAAAAGAGTCTTCTATTTATAGAAGATAATGATGGAAGAATGAGCCAAAAGGATGAATGTGGGATAAAACATCAACTAATGGCCACATGTCACTTGTCAGTATGTGAGTGGATAGAGGTGGAGCACATTTTGATGAATGTTCATATAAAAGTCATTAGGTGGATATTTGAAATTGGAGAAGTGACATGTTGAAGGGAGAAGAAAAGATAGTTAATGCCACTTGGCTCAATAAAAAGGACATGTAAGAGGCCTTTAATGCCTTGTTGGATGGACAAGTCCTTTTGGGAGGGAGTTTTCAAATTTGAGGAATATTCCCACTTGATACCCTTTTTGAATGAAATAGAGAAATTTATAAATCAATTAAATTGATTTACTTGTGTAAGTTGAAAAATCTAGAGGATTTGATGGATTACGATTAGGATTAATCATAATTTGATTAATTTAGATGAATATTTAGCTAATTTGACATTTTGACTTAGATTTTTAGATTTATTTAAATCAAAATGAGAGGAATATGAATATTAGAATTAATTAAATAAAGTTTGATTTATTTAATTAAAGGGGATGATGTTAGACTTAAATCAAATAAAGGTTAATTTATTTAATTTAAAGGACATGAAATATGATTTAATCAAATAAGGTGATTTATTTAATCAAAAGAGGAACATTAGGATTAATTAAACAAAATGATTTATTTAATTAATAGAAGATGATGATTTAATCAAATAAAATTGATTTATTTAATTAAAAGGGGAAAATGATGAATTTAATTAAATAAGGGTTATTCAATTAAATGATTAGTAAAGAAGATGATTTAGGCAGAATTGGTGTTATTAGATCAAGATCAGGTGCACGGGATCAATCAGGATATTTTACGTGTCTACAAATATACTACCAAAATCCAAACTCACAAGAATAATGAGATATTATAATTTTTTTTAGGCACCAAACCACTAAAAACATAAATCCCCAAAACAATTTATAGCCACCAACCTACTAGAGACATCAATCCCCAAAATAATTTATAGGCACCAACCTACTAGAGACACCAATCCCCAAAACAATTTATAGGCACCAACCTACTACAGACTTCAATCCCCAAAACAATTTAAAGGCACCAACATATAGGATACTTCAATCTCCCAATCTAAGCACCAACCTAGAGAATAAAAGGCACCAACCTCACATGAAACAAGAGGCATCAACTTCAAAATACACTAAAATGATTACGATAAAACTTACAGATAAGTCTATGTCAGAAATGCTCTCAAAATGAATTGCATAATTTTTCTTTATCATTTGGATTGCTCTACATGATCAATTTTCTCTCTTTCACATAAACTAACTATTCTAAGAAAGATTAGACATGAAAATCTCAAACCAATTACACACCAATATGCATTCAATTGTTCTGTACTATTCAACATTATTATCAAAATTCCAAAATCACTTGCTTAGATACTGATATGAGATGATATATAACATTGATATGTTGGCCCATATCAACTCATAGAGCCATTTGAGGTGGAGAGGTTGGCCACTAAAAAATATTTCTTATCACTACTATGTCGACCTACACAAGTTTAAATTTTGAATCAAGAACTAGCTATTTAAAGAGTTTGAATCTAAACTATAGATCTTCATTTTCGTGGGCTTCAATGCATAGTATATATTTGATATTTGAGTTTGAAAAATTGCACATACCATCAAAATATTATCGACCAATAGAATACAATCATTAAAAATTCTTGGACATGTTTTAGTATTTCATGCTTCTACATGACCTTAGCTCTTCATTCTCTCTCTTCGCTGTGGACTTGAAGATGGCCAATATATTTCCCTTATATAGAATTCATTCCTTCTGGGCCCGACTGATATACTTGTCATTATTTTGAACATTCATAGGAGGAATATTGAAGGAATGAAATTTCCCATAACAAAGAAGTTTGTGTGAAAGAGACTTGACCCCTAAATAGATCACAAACCAAAGCATTTTAAACACTCACAAAAATAGTTCATTAGAAAAAATGCTCCATAAACTAGTGAAACATAGAAAAATAGGGTTTTCTTCCCCAAAATGGAAAGGTGGGTAAAAAGGGGGTATAATAGACCTATTTTCCTTTATTTCATTAGGAAATGAGATCCCCACAAATAATTGACTAACAACCCTTAGGTGGGTTAACTCAATGAGGGAATCTACTAGTTTCCTTATGTTTGAGGATGGAGGTATCAACCTGAACAACACTTTTGGGAGAAAAACTAAAAATAGTAAATCAACACAATTATGACCATACAAAATTGAATCATCAATTTAAAGCATAATACAAACAAAAAATATAAAGTTTCAACATATTTGGAAATAGCAGAGTGATATTCACCTGTCACCAAAATGTAGTTCCTAAAGGTTGTTTGGGACTCATTCACCCATGGGTGAATGGATCTTTGTGCATCTAGGTTCTACTCAGCTTTTGGGATCCTCTAGTGTCAATCTATAGCTTCTATTTGATCCAATTTTCAATGTCAAACAATCAGAAATAAAGTTTGTAGGTGAGTTTATGTGGATTGACAACAAATATGCAACTTTTTTGCAACTGTGTAACTTGAGGTCTTCAATCCTTCTCCAACTTTTAAACTTGCGCATTCACAAAGAGGAGAAAAATATTTGTTTTGGGTGGATAAGGTTTTTCCTTGGTCAAACACTTTTTTGGTAATTAAACCTTGAATTGAAATAAGGAAACATGAAAGGAATGATGAATGAACAATACAATGTTGTAACTCAACAAAACCTTGAATAAACCTTTGGAGGAATGAAATATTGATCTTTATCTTGCATGAAATGGATTCAATGAATGTGGATCTTGATACTTGAATCTTTGATTTTGATCTTTGAAACCTGCATCACAATGTTAGCTCCAAAAACATGCATGATTGCAAAAGACTTTGACATGATGCTTGAGATGATTTCTACAATAAACCACTAATAAATCTTCCCTTGAATGCTCTTGACAATAATATTTTCTCTTAGGATTGATATCTCAAAAATATAATGTTGATTTGATAGAATAACCTTGTATTTATAGGCATTTGTCCTTAATTTCCCAAAAATTAAACATTACAAGTTGACATTAAAATTTGAATTTGGAGACATCAAAATACCACCAAAAAATATTTTTAAAATGGGTCTGAAGGCTTAGGGATGACCCATTCGCCCATGGGTGAATGGGTCCTAGGTCCCTATTCCTAGAACACACATTGCTCAAGGTAATGTTTTATGTGTTGGCATTAATTGTTGTCAGTTTCCCCTTCAAAAAATGTAATTTAATGGGCCTATAGATGTAAAATTGGGCTTATTAAGGCATAATTAAGGCCAATTTAATTGAGGGGACACAAAAAAAGTGTGAAAATGTAAAGGAGTATATTTTTCTACACTACATTTAGCCACCACTTTAGTGAGAGGATAAGCCCTATGCTCAAGATCACACTAAAGTAGACAAATATGTGTCAAGAGGAGTCCAAGTGCACAAATGTCGATGGGATAAGATTACAAGGATCAAGGAGGTTGCACAAGCCCCCAAGATCAAGATCCCATGGAAAAACAACATAAGCACAAAGTGACACATACAAGACATATGATATGAAACAACAAGACAAGATACACAATCATGCAATGTTAAAGTTAATGTGAGGAGGAAAGAAAGATGGACTAGCAAGTTGAATTATGCCACATCCATCAAATATACTCATAAGGATGTAAAATCACTTATGAAACACGTGGCTCCATAGGCAAGCAAGTTGTGTTATGCTTGATATCCATGAAAAATATGTTGACAAAGGCTAGTGTAGTTTAATATGCACTAGGTGAGCCCCCAAAAAATTAAGACACAAACACACGATTGGTATGCACCCACAAAAGCAAACAAGTGGCTAATGGTAAAGTCATTCCAAGTCTACAAGCTCCCATACATACAACCATAGAAAAATTTATACCTCCTTGATAACTTTGATAAGGTGCCACACAACATGAACTTCGAGCTTCATAAGGCTAGCAAGCTTCATTATGCTAGACACTCATGAAAAAAATGTCCACTAGAAAGAAAGTTGTGTTATGCTTGGTGGCCATGAAAAGGGTGTAACTTAATGCTTCACAAGGCTAACAAGGTTCATTATGCTAGACACTCATGAACAAAATGAAAAATAGGATAAGGTATGTTCAAAGATGTTTTAATTAATGTATGTAAGGTCTCCACTTAGGGAATATTATGCTCGACATCACCACCAAGAGAGGAATAGTCGAGAGATAAAAGATTCACAACTTAGGGAATTCCAAACATAACATTGCCAATAAGAGGAATATCATATGACAATAAATGTCACACTCTTGAAATAAATAAAGCATAATATGACCACAAAGAAGACATCACATATATCAAGAAAGCCACAATTTGAATAAAAATTTCACATCTTCTAGGAGATGTATAATATCATCACTAAGAAGGGAACATGCAAGCCATGAGCGGTGGACAATATGCCCCCCACTTAAAATGTCAACATACTTTCTATGTTGGTATTTAAGTAGAAATAAAGGAAGAGGGGATCCTTTGAAAGAATGCATCCCAAAAAACTAGTTATCCCTACCCACAATCATAGAGACAAATGCAACCACCAAGAACTATCATATTGCTACCAAGATATGGTTGCACTTGAGATTGTACAACCATGAATGACAATGAGCAAGATGCGTAAAGATACTAACGCAACATAGTGATGAGCAACATGATATTATGAAAATCAATATCAATTAGAATAAATAGGTGCTTCAACACAAGAGCACAACAATCCTTAAGATGTTTCATTTTATTACTCAAAGCCTTAGATTCATTAGTAGAATGACCTTGTACTAGATGATATGCACAAAATGAAATTTTGTTGTAGAATTTTTTTTGTGTTTTTGGAGAGAAAGATATCAAGCGAGCTTGGAGAAGCCTCAACAAGGTACTCTCTTGATCAATAGTAGAAGATATTCCTTTTTTGTGACAAATATATGTCTCGCTTAGTACAAGATGTCATGCATACACAAGACTCTTTAGATTGTAAGATTTTGCACTATCCCTTAAAGGAGGGTGTAAAATATAATGAACCCAAATCATTACTAAGACATTTTTTTGAAGATGAAGCAATATTTGTCCTAGGATTGTTTTGTGTGATGAAATTCATATTAAGCAAAGGTTTCTTTGATGATTTTATTTCTTTCAAAGGATAATAACCAATACCTCTTCTTTTTTCTTGTGTGTTAGGATCAATAGGGACATAGATACCTTGTTCTCTAGCACCACATCCTTTTTTATTATATCCAAGTTGTTTCAAGAGGTGATATCCTTTCCCATAAATATATTCCATTGATTTTGGACAAGGTGGTCTCTCATTGTCACACTCTTCATATGTGGATGTATAACTTGTGTTTTCTCCTTCTTTGATAGAGGTTGTGGAATCACATGCTTTTGATGACTCAACTTGTGTTGATGACATGTCAGCTTCTTTCTCCCTTTTTAATTGTATAATCTTGGTTTTCCCATTGAATTTAGGTGTGAAATATAATGATCCCAAATCATCCACCGATAACATTGTGAAGGGTGAAGGACACTTATCTTTTTCTTCTTATTGTATGAATTCTACTTTTAAATTTGGTATCAATGTTTTCAAAGGACTTTCCTTGTCTCTCTTAGTGTGCAAACAACTTTTTGGGTGAGGTTCGGCCTTGATTGTATACACTTTGTTGTTGTAGACATACTTCATTATACGGTGAAGAGTTGAAGGAATTGCATGCATTTCATGGATCCATGGTCTGCCCAAGAGGAGATTATATAAAAGATCATGAGGCATAACATAGACAAGAGTTTGCAATGTGGCCTTTCCAACTTTAATAGGTAATATGATCACACCAATAGGTTATTTTCCTATGTTTTCAAACCCATGAATGGACAAAGAATTAGGTTCAATCTTGGTCTTATCCATTCCAATCTTATCCAAAAAAATTATGCTACACACATTAAGGGTCGAACCATTGTCAACAAGGGTTTGCTTTATCCCTCACCTATTAATGATAGGCACTATCATGAAAGCTTCATTTTGATTTCACACCTCTAATGGAGGTAACTCATCTTGATAGAAGGTAATGTCTAAGTTGATTGAATTCATACCTTGAATTAAGGTTGCTACATTAGTTGGATATTCACTAGGAGGAACCATAACTTGTTGCAAGGTATTTTGAAGAATGTTATGATAATAGGGTGAAGCTTGAATAAGGTTCCATAATGAATTCTCTGCAGGAGTATTTTTAAGTTGTTCCACAAGATCATACTCCTTTCTACTATGCAAAGGTAAATGAGGAGCACTGGGAAAGATAGTTTGAGGTAATAGTAATGAAGTGGGAATGGTTTTTGGTTGCATATTGTTCCTTGTGATATATGTATGAGCAACAATATTATAACTCGATTGTTACAAAACATTATTACTAGTAAGTTACCTTGCAAAATTTAAGATATATCCTAAAGGTAATGATTTTTGTTAAGGTGGTCCCATGATAAGAAGTGGCTTTGGAGATGACTTGGGAGGTCCAATAATTAAAGGAATTTTAGGAGGTTCTAAAGGAATCATAGGTGGTCCAATGATTAGAGGAATCTTAGGAGGTCCAAGAGGAGGTTTTGGAGGTCCTATAATCAAGAGATATCTAATGGATACTTGTGCATTCATAACCTCAACAAATGTAACTTGTTGTTGATGAATTTTTAATGATGGGGGATCAATTGTTGACTTAGCATCTTCATCAGTACCATATTTTGAAAGAGATATGTCTATGATATCATCTTCATTTGGAATAATATCTTCCCAAATGGGTGGAGAATTGGAAGATGGAAAAAACAAGTTCTCATGATTTTTCAATGATTGTATCTTCTTTCACCAAGATACCTTCATCACAAGTAGGAGAGGTATCAGGAGAAGAAAAAATATGGTTGTCATGATTATCCTTTATTGAATTCTCTTTCACTAAATCATTCTCACAAGTGGGATAGATGTTGGGAGATGAATAAATACTAGGAAAATTAATGTTAAGGAATGTGTTAATGATCTCATCTTCTTGTGCCATGATATCCTCCAAAGTGGGTGGGATAGGGGTAGAGAGACAAATAATATTCTCATGACACTCAATGATTGTATCTTCTAACACCAAGATACCTTTGTCACAAGTAGGAGAGGTATTGGGAGAATAAAAACTATGGTTTCCATGATTGTCTATGCTTTCATCCTCTTGTATCAACACATCCTCACAAATAGGAGAGATATTAGGGGATAGGTGAAGGATATACAATGTGGTATTAAGGGATGTGTCAATCTCATTATCTTGCACTAAGAGACTCTCATAACTAAGGATGATATTGTAAGAATGACTAACATGCTTGTTAATGAGTTTTTCTTGCATACTTAGAGAGAAAAGATGCTAACATTTTATAATGTGCCAAAAATGAAAGCTAATCTATATAAATTATGCAATTCTTTAGAAATGTAAAAAAAATTCCTATAGGTTTGATGATTTTTAATATTGAAATGAAATAGAATTTTTATGAGTTTGCAACAAATGAGACAAAATAACACCTTTTCTTGCACATATACTAATTGTTTTTTCAGAATTTCAAAATGCAGTTTGAACAGTAGAAACATGAAGCTAAAACAAAGATTTAAATGCACTCAAAAATTGGTCAGAATGTTTGTATAGGGAATCATTCACCTATGGGAGAATGGGCCCTTGCTTAGGTTTTTTTTAAATTCTACGCTTTTGTATGTGATTTATGTTTCTGGTTGCAAATAGAGATTTTTGTAATAGGCTTTTCTAGATTAGGTTGTCTAAATGCAAGTGAAAATAAGGTCAAATGATGAACAAGATAACTATTTTTAGAATGCAATTTGAACCTAAATCTGAACCTATATGAATGAAGAATGATCTTGATGCAAGATTAATGCAAACCTAATACAATTTTTTTATTTTCTATTAATTTAAGTGATGTAAACATGTAAAATTAAACCCTAAATGTAATGTTCACTAATGCAAGTTTAAAGAACCCTAAATGCAATGCAACTAATGAAAATATAATGAAAACTTAGTGCAAAACTTAGATCTAGGACTGAAATTACTTCCAAATAAGAATTTCAACTATTCAAAATGTCAGGTTCACCAAAATGAAACATAGAAAAATAGGGTTTTCTTCCCCAAAATGGAAAGGTGGGTAAAAAGGGGGTATAATGGACCTATTTTCCTTTATTTAATTAGGAAATGAGATCCCCACAAAGAATTGACTTACAACCCTTAGGTGAGTCAACTCAATAAGGGAATCGACTAGTTTCCTTATGATGGAGGATGGGGGTATCAACCTAAAAAATACTTTTGGGAGAAAAACTAAAAAATAGTAAATCAACTCAATCATGCCCATTCAAACTTGAATCATAAATTTAAAGCATAATACAAACATAAACCACAAAGTTTTGGTAGATTTGGAAATGGCAGAGTGATGTGTACCTGTCATCAAAATGCAATTTGTTGAACACCCAAAATAATGAGAGGGGGTGAATCAATATTCTATTAAACCAATCAAGTATTGGTTATCCAATTATCACAGCATATTCAACTTAAATTATGAATGAAAGCATGAAACATTCACAAAATCACATAACACATGAACACCAAATTTTTTTACGTGGAAAACCAAAAATGGGAAAAACCATGGTGATGGTTAGCTCACAATATATTATATCCAGATCATATAGTAGATTACATAAATTCTCACTACAGGTGGACTCACTATCTAGTGGACTCACTGCCCATAGATAATAAGACAAAAGATAGAAGGGGTGGCTCATAGCCTATTGAACTGTTATAATTGCATCTATAGAATGTTAAAATATAATTCCAATGAAGTACGAAATAAATTCTACACTGATTAAGACAAATGCTCTTCTTTGCTATGAATTGATGCACTTATGATCAAATTTTCACAATACTCGATCATCAATCGCATCTCTATCACTTATCTTTTGCATGTATACATAAAAATACCAAAATAATCTGCTATATATATCCATATCCAGTGTACATCAATTAGGTCAACCTAATTGGATGTAACACACAAAATCACCTTGTTGGCTCCAAACAAGCTTCAAAAACCTTTGTGCCTTAATTAAAATTAAAATTCCTCAATATAGGTTGGGATGGATCTAAAATAGGTCCAACCTAAGACATGATAGCTTGGTCATCCTTCAAAATACACCAAACGTATTAGGTCAGCCCCAAATGAGACCTAAACACAAAAACTTTCAACTATATGCTCAATTTTCCACATGTGGAACCAAAAAATCAACTCCATCTAGAATTCTAACACAACTGACAT
Organism: Sequoia sempervirens; assembly: GCA_007258455.2. Taxonomy (NCBI): domain Eukaryota; kingdom Viridiplantae; phylum Streptophyta; class Pinopsida; order Cupressales; family Cupressaceae; genus Sequoia; species Sequoia sempervirens. Next base: position 115,778 of record VDFB02260189.1, on the reverse strand, counting down.
CTAGAAACCAATATTCATCATGAAAACTCAAAAATTTTATCCATGAAGAAATATGAGGGAGAAAGAAACAAAGTCCAAAAAGAAATAACAAATCAGCAAAGAAAAGAAAGGACAAGACCCCTCTAGTCCAAAAATATAGTTTGATGAAGCTTGAAGCTTTAGTGAGCAACATAGCAGAGTATGGAAATCTTAAGGAGACTATTGCACTATACCCTAATGCAAATTATGTGAAAAAATATATAATTGAAGAAGCTATTGTAAGGTATATGATTGCTCTTGATGTGAACATGAAAGATATAGAAGATCAGCTACCTAAATATCTAAAAGGAGAATTGTATGCAAGAAGATAGATTGCATTTGATGAAGATGATAGAATGAGGGCATTTGCTTTGGAAGAGATTATTGCTCCCCTCTCAGATGAGAATAAAGCTAGATTAGCTTAAGTGTACAAAAAAAAAATAGAACCAAAAAAAGGGTCACTGCATTGATGATCTGGGACAAAGATGATATTGAGAGGTTAAAGAATGAGATTGTTGAGAATATTATCAATGTAGAAAAAGAGTTAGGCATGATCTCGGATACTAAAAATCAAGTACATGATGATGTGCCTATTTCAAAAGTGAATGAAGTAGGAGATACACAAATGAAATATGTTAAACATGAGCATGGAGTAGAAGATGAGAATATGCAAAATGATACCCTTTTCAAAAGTAGAAGAGAATGTTGCAGAAGAAGACACTCCTCTAGTAGGAGAAAATATTGGTGAAGAAGACAATGTTGAAGGATTGTTGAAGGAGGATACTCAAACAGGTAACATCCCCCCTCCTCTATAAATAGAAAGGAATGTTAAAGAGGTTGTACAAGATAACTTAGAGATACATGAGGCACAAAAAATAGAAAACATGCCTCTCTAGATAACAATGATAAATCAATTGCTAGTGAGAAGAAGAATGAATGTAAATCTAGTATTGCAAACAAGGAGAAGAAGGATGAAAAGGTAGAGGATTGTGTTGGTGATAAGGAAAAGGCTTTGGAAAAGAAATATGTTGATGAGAAGTTGGTTGGAGAGTCCTCTAGAACCTCTGGAGATTCCTTAAAGGGATTATTAAGAATACAACTCCAATTCCAACCTATTGTTTTTTCCTAGTTACTACAAATAGCAAAGTAGAAAGGACAAGTATATATGGACAGCATGTCCCCTCTACAAAAACTACAATTAGGAAATGCATTCTACGCCTTCACTAGAAAAGAAATTTTACAAACACATCAAAAGAGTGTGAAGTTAATAGATGAATCAATGAAGGTATTGTAGGAGATTATACCTAGTGTAAGTATTGATAATTCATTATCTAGTGTACGAAAATAAAACTTTTACTTGATTATTTTAAAGAGTATTCTAGTACTCTTGAGCGAAAATTAGAAAATGAGATTAATAAAAAGGTGAATTATAGAAGGTTGAAGGATATAATAGAGAAGTGTGCTATTGCATATAATAAATTTTAAAACAACCTTAATGGTGCATAAAATTGGGTTGAGGAAGCCTGTTGGAACACACAACCTACTGAGAGGGGGGTGAATCAGTAGATCAATTAAAATTTTAGCCCTTCAACACTTCAATTAGATTGATTCCTTTCACGCCTTTTTGTGGAGATTAAACTAAACTAGCAGAGAAAAAAACATTCACACAAAATTACACTTAACACAACACAGACGTGGAAAACCCAAGATGGGAAAAACCACAATAAGAATAGCTACTAGGATCTATTATCCTAATCTAGCCTCACAATCAAATTTTTTGATTACAATGCTTAAGGGCACCAACCCTAAGGAGACACCAATCCATTGGTTTTAGGAGCACCTACTCCCTACACTGAGCACCTACCCAATTATCTAATGGCACCCACCAATCAGATTTACAATGACAATATTATTATTTCTTCTATTGAACAAAATTCAATGTTGCAACTCAATTTACAACTGCTCACTTATTTTGACCTCTACAAAAATGTGATAATATTTCATGACAACTTTGCAACTTTTGAGAAACTTTGCAATATTTTCAAAACATGTTATTAATCTCTCCATCATACTTCACCAATACTTCTAGAATATAATCCATTGAGCTCAATGACATGATCCTCTTTGACATCAATGACACCTTTTGATATCAATGAAAACATTATACCAACAATCTCCCCCTTTGTCATTGATGGAAAAAAAAATTCTCTATACCAATTCTAAATGTTACAATTCATGCTCTTGAACTAATTGAACCAACACTGTACCAATCAACTGAACTACTCTACACCAACTAAACTAGTACTATACTAATTGTTGATGATGTTTTCTGCACAGCAACAACTCAGATAGAATATGAAATCCTATCTCTCTTGAAAGGTAAATCTCTATCAGCAAGCCTCAAGAGATAACCCCAAGGTCTCTAATGTCAGGTCTTGACAATGCATAAACAACTCAATGATAAATGTGAAAGTGTCAGTAATCACAAGGGACCTTACTACAAGCAAAATACTGAATCTCAATTTATGAGATCTAGCAATATGATGATACTTCAATCCTAAATTTAACCCAATAATCAAAGAAATAACAAAAGATAAGGGTTTCAAAGAGATTTCTAACCTTAATATTAAACCTAAGATTAACAATGTAGATGACCAACACTCGAAATGGACCAATCCCTCAAAATTGATCTCTACTTGACCTAGATAAATCTGCAATCTTATAGAAACAGTGCAATCTTCTAAGGTGTTAAGATTTTCAAATCATGAACATTTATTCAAACAACCCTATTGCAGTTGAAATGAATAAACCCTCACAATTGAACTAAGCACAATGAATATAGAGTCCAGGCTAACCATGCAAAGCAACCAACAATCAGTTGGTTGCAAAAAGTATGGACTAGGGATTGCTACAACACTTCAAATATCAAACCATAAACATCATTAAATCAAATCTAAGCTAAATATCAATTTTCCTCAAAGAAATTCTAAAGATAGAATAGCAAGAACCATGCAAGACAAAAGAACACAAGTATGGCACCAAATCACAATGTCATTACTTGCATCAAATTATCCACTATAGCAATAATTTCAGCTTTCTGTTACAATATTTTCTTGAGAACAACTACTTGCTAACTCTTGCTCTACTCAATTCGCTCTAACTAGCTGTCTATTTGTCTATTTCTAAAATTTCCTTCACTTTTACAAATGAGGAAAAATTCCATATTTATAGAACCCCCCAAAACATGTCGGACTAGATAAGATTTTACAATAATAATTAGGCATAACAAGTCGGCCAAGAAAAATTCAAAATGGAATAAAATATGCATTAAATGCGTGAACTTCATCCAGGTTGGCCTGAGATTTCCAATGTAGCTCAGACCAATGCATGGAAAAATAATAGGGAAGCACAAATCTCGATGTAGCTAATCATTAACTTCCTTCCCCTTTGTCCTTATTTCAATCCAGCATTTCATGAACCTTCAAAAGCACTCTATCCAAGTCAGCCATAGGTGGTAAAGGCAAAACCCTAAGTCATCTCTCAATTGATGCAATTTCTTCCCTTGGTTGTTTTACCGACTTATCCCAATCCACCTTATATGTTAAGTATTTTTCAATGACAACAATGTATGTGGCCACATCATCCAACCGGTGCTCAGAAATGGAATCATCATTAATTGGGGCATAAACATCATGCCACCACTTCCTCAACTGTTCCAAACTCAAATACTTGGGAGCAATCTTCCTTCTCCCTGTCATAACCTCAAAAAAGGAAATGGAGCCATTGTACACACCAGCTAGGGTATCATCAATCTGCCTCCTCTGTTTGTAGATATTTTTCAGAACCTTCTGCCTAATCTGCTATACTTCAAACCACTCCCAAGGTTCAGCAGCTCTGGAGGAAGGAAGAATTTTATCAGTTACGAGCTTATCCCTGGTGTACTCCATGATAGTCCTGGTTTTCTGCAGCAGGAGATGTGTATCTTCCTTATCCTGTGCTAACACTTCCTTCAACCAATCAGTTTCCCTTATAGCATCCTTCCCAGTTGACAAAATCTCTTTGATGGCCTCATTACCTTTGGTTTGCACCCCTTGCAGCCAATTTGCAGTTGCAAGAGTGGAAGCCTTCATCTTTTCCAATTCGGTGATGGTCTCTTGAGGTAAAGGCTTTACAGCAGAAACTGAAGGGTTAATATATTGTAGGGGTTTCATCAAATCTTCCAAGCATTTCCTGAGATTCTCATTTTCCTTCTTTAGCTCCTGCTTGGTCATTATTTCCTTCCTCAACCTTCCCAAGATAACCACACTAGAACCCTCATAATCTTCAATATCCTACTCAACGGATGTAGGCCCTAGATTGAAAGTCTAAACATTGTAATCCTTTCCAACCACATCATCTCTATTTTTATCTGGAGCAGGGGTGGCAATGTGAACAACTCTATTATGAGCTTCATCCCTTTCAATCCTTGAAATCACCCTAGCCTTCTTGTTACCTTTATCTTTTCCAATTTTGGTTATTAGCTCATCCCAATTCGGTGGAGTATCTTCCACTATAACTTGCTTTCTCCTTATTTATTTGTCCAACCACTCAAGGACAGTGGATTCCAATTACACTTCACTTTGTTTCTCCTCCTGTTGTTCCTTAGGTGCCTCTTCACTCAAATTCTGCTTCTCAGGAGTCTCATCTGTCTTACCCTCCTTCTCTTCAACATGTTCTTCTTCATGTACAGGTAATGGAACCTTCTCTGCTTCTTCTTCTCTTGGAGGGACCTCTTCAATTCTAATAGGGGAATCTGTATAAGCTACTAAAGGAGACTGCATTACCTTTTCTACTTCAACTTCTACACTATAAAGGTCACCTTCATGAAATTCTTCTCCTTCAACATCTAGATGATCCTCAACATTTTCTGACTCACCTGGTTTGTTTTGAGCTTCATGAGCGGAAGGCACATCACCATGTTGCTCCTCATGAGAAACAACCAGAGGGAGATTTTTTTTGGCACACTATCCTTGGGAGGAGTCCTAGACCTCCTTGTATACACCTTGGCCTTCTCTTCTGAACTTTCTACATTCACCACTGGTGGTGTAACTTCTTCCTCTCCTACCTTGGAGCTTGCCTTCTCTGAAAATTTTATGACTCTTCTCCTTTTGGGTACAGGATCATCAATCTCAAGATTCTGCCCTTCAGTTTCCTTCTGCCCAGACTTCTTAGTCCTTGTCCTCTTCTTAGCCTTTGGCTTTCTCTGCTTTTCTACTTCCTAGGCTTCTGTTTCTTGAACACCTTTTATCTTGATTTTGAAAGGATAATCCAGCTTACCTTTGCCCTTAGGATCCTGCTCAGTTGATTCTTTAGAGGTGGAGTGAGGATCTAAATCTCCCATTAGCTCATAGGTACATTTCACTCCCTCATTTTCCAATTCCCATAGCTTATTCCTTAGCCACATCTTGGTAAATTTGATAATTGGATCCATCAACTATTTTAATTATGTCTTTTCCTCTTCTAACCAATCTACATCACCAATTGGTATGTCTTTTATTGCCTCATAAGCATGATCCTGAATCAAGTTTCCATCATTGTCAAGTTGGTCTGGGACTGCCCTCACATTGTATAGTCAGGTTGATTCAACCGAGAGCTGAGAGAACTTCTTCTTCCTACCCTCAAATTCATCACTACAATTGGCCCATTAGTCTTCCAAATCAACCTTATGGCTATATTCTCTACTAGCATTCTTTTGAGCTTCTCCTATAACATCAAATTTGGACCTCTTGGAATGGAAAGATAGGCCAAGAGTACTCATTTCTTCTTCTGAAGCCTGGGAAAAACCAATGGAAGGACAAGCCTCTCCAGTGCCAATCCTTAATGGGAAATCTCCACCAAAACCAGTCTTATGCTTGTCTCTCTTGACAATGGCATCAAAGTCACAGATTTGTCTAGTGACTTCCAAAAGTATGATTTGATCAGTAGGGTATCTTGGAAGTCTATATGGGGCCTTCTAGCAACCATCAATCTGAATGTAGGAGAAATTTTGGAATTGAATAAACCATGCCCCATATTTCTTGATGAGTTCTTTTGCTTGATCTAAAATTCTGACATGTTTTGCACCTTGAAGCAATCTAGTGATATGCATGGTGAATGCATCATTCACCCTCCTATAGCTCAAGCCTCCTAGATGCAATTGAGGGTAAACCTCATAGATGATATCCTATCCAAAGGTTCCCCTTATACTCAATCCTTTGTAGGGGTGGAATCTTGCAAGTGCATAGACCAAATATGAAGTCATTGTGAAGGACTTTGTTTGCAACACATTGGACAACTGCTCGTGAATTACTCTGCTAATGACTCCTACCCAATGGTAGTTAGTCTTCTCCTACTCCATCCTCACAATCACATGGCACATCCAATTTTCAAACATGCCAGCATTCTTCAATACAACCACCCTGCTGAGTAATGTGATGGCATCATAGTATTCCTTCTTGAACTTTGCCCTGAATAACTACTTGGGTAGATTGGAATAGTGATACTTGGGCTTCTCTAGCCATGAATTGATAAATTGTTGTGACTTCACAGTCTGTTCATCATAGAACTCCTGAGCTGCTTTCATGTTGAATGGCACCACATGAGATCTGTCTGGCATATCAAAAGTTTGGGCAATGGAAACAGGGTTGAGATTCGCTACAACTCTCCCTTGAGGACCAATAATTCTTTGCGTACCTTGGTCATAGTGTCTGGCACACTCAAGGACTAGCTCATAACATTGCACCATGGAAGGGAAACCAACTACATGTGACAAGCCCGATTCCTTCATCCTTCTAGCCACCAAAGGAGGATCCTCTGCTGCCATTCTTCCTTTAAATTCTTTGTAATCCCACAATCCAACATTTGTATCAATCACTTTGGACTAGATTGATGTGATTTTACTCTCAGGGATCTTGCTCTTAATGTCCATTTTGATCCTTTATGCCTCAGATACTAAAGACCCTTCCACTGTCTTGCTAGATTCAGCCTGCACTCATCATGGAAATCATAGTAAAAACCATAGGAAAGCAATGTTAATCCATCAAAACATCATTAGAATAAACCTCATACAATCAAGGTGTTATTAAAACTCATATAAAATGATCTTGATAAACTTCAGGTTTCAGGACCACCCACAAAATTTGAGCCAAAGAGGAATTTCAGGAAATTCCAGGCCAGACGAATTCTAGCGGAATAGTTATGAAAAGCCCTAGTAACAATTAAACCTGATCATTATCAATCAATAAACCACATAGGAGATCATAAGATAGCATGAATTAATCATAAAATGCATTGAAAATCACTAACACATCATGCTATTCCATATTTCCTTACATCCCACCAAATTTTGGGAAAATCCGCCAGAGACGGATTTCCACAAAGGGGAAGACTCTTCGTAAACTTTAGAAAATCTAGGTGGCATAGGACTTCGGGAAAATCCGGGGTCAACGAAAATCCATGAATAAGGTAAAACTCTGAAAACAATAGCAGAATTCAGAAAAACAGAGGGAATCGGGAAAACGGGGGAGGTCGGGAAAATCTGCCAAAGCCGAAAAATCTGCTGGAGACAAAAAATCCTGAACTGAGGACGAAACCTGGATTGCGACATAAAATCATGATTTCATTCATAACATTAGATTGATCATGAATTTCAAAGATTTAAGCTTAGGGCAAGTTTAATATGGGCTTTCTATGGATTCTCTTAGCACCCTAAGCCAATTCGAGAGCATACTAAAGATAAATGGTGATGCCCTAAGTTTCAAACCCCATACATCCACCATTAGCGCACAGGAAAGCTCCGAACTTAAACATTTCAACTGCTAATTCTTGACTAGGGGATTACTCACAACTCTCAAGCAAGATACATAAAAATGAAAATGGACAAAGGACCTCGAAACTCACTTGAGAGGTGATAAATAAAGCAAATGTTGGGCAGCCCTAATCATAAAATGATCCAAACATGTAGGAATTCGAACCCCAAAAGCTTTATAACATTAAAACACTATTCATAACCATCAATTCAAAGCAAGGCAATCGAAAACATACCATTGTGAAGCAGAAATTGATCTCAGAAATAGCAAATGTGAAATTAATGGTGTCCACAAAGAACTGCGGTAGTAATGCACAAGAAATCGCCACTCAAATCCATAATTCACAAACTCAACGCCCTAAATACAAATCCAGCACCTCTAAGAATTTACTCCTCAGCTCAATCGACAGTAGACAAGAAGCATAATGGCATAAAAGACCTCAAAAATCAATTAAATACATTGTTCAAAGCTTGTACGAAGACATTAATGTTGCAAAAAAGACAACCAGGAAAAAACCTGGGAACCCAACAATAGGACAGAATCCAAAAAAATCTGGCCCACGCGCAATTTTGCAAAGACTGAAAATCTCTTAATGACAATGCACAGCTGGAGTTCGAGTAGGATCCAGGAAAATCCGTCAAGGGTGGAAAGTCCCAAACTTCAGTGAAAACCCAAACTTAGCTCAAAACCAAAGATCTTCGATGAATAACTTAGGGGAATCACTAAGGCCATCAAAATGAACATTCTAAGCACATACCAAAGTAAGAAAAAACCTCAAAATGAAAGGGCCAAGACACCAAAACCAAAGCAAAAGAGGTTCCCTGCTTTCAGCAGGGTGTGTGTGCAAAAACTGCACAACAAATGGTGACTTCTATTGGGAAAATGCTCCAGAGCATTTGATGACGAACAAGAATCGAGAACCCAGAATCTCTGGTTTTAGTCCCACTACCAAAAAAACAAATCATAATGCAAAGATTTAAAGAATCAGAACCAAATGATAGACCGAACCTTCCATAAACTAAAAATCCAAGTGTGTGCATATGAGTTCATTTCCCTTCTTGAGCTACTGTAGAAACCAAGCTTAGTCAAGTCAGGCTACGTAAGGATTCTAACTTCAAAAGCAACCTAGATAGAGCCTCACTGCTAGTTAGGCATCCATAGCCTCGACAAGGTTATCGTTGTGACTCTCCTGAACATAGCTCTACTGCCAACCAGGAATCTATAGCCCCGATAGAGATATTCAGATACCCCTGATAATTTGGATTCATTCTTTTGATTTTCAATATTTCATTTTCCTTCTTTTTATATTGCACAGCAACAACTCTAATTATAACAAAACCAAATGAGTGCATAAACATAACAGCTCCCCCTTAGACATATCTCCTCTTCATACAATAGACAATGAGCATTTTTCCAAATTCTCTCCCTACTCAATTGCGTGAGAAATTGCAAAACTTCTCCCAGTAAAGAATTTGCTCACTTTCTCCCCCTTTGACATCAATGGCAAAGGGGTCGTGCTCCCCCTTTCACTAATACTAACTAATATCAATTTGTGCTACTTACAAATATTCGCCCCCTTTGACCAACCATTCAAAGTGAAAGAAAATATTCATAAATCTACAACTATCAAGTCATTAGAAATTTGTAAAACCAAGTTTACCTTACTTGATATCTCATTCATATCCAAAGATGAATTAAATTTCAATGAAGCTCCCCCTAGAATCATGACCTATCAATAATATTTAGCGATATGATGTGGGAGCAATAGCTCCCAATTTCTACCTCAAATATTCAAATTGTTCCTTGGGAAGAGGCTTATAAAAATGTCAACAATTTGGTCTTTAGTTGGCACATATTCCATGTTGACTTCTTGATCTGCTACCTTCTCTCTTATGAAGTGATACTTGATTGATATGTGCTTGGTCTTGGAATGCATCACTAGATTATTTGAGATTTTTATTACACTGGAATTATAACAAAGAATAGAGATAGGTTATTTGTACTCAACCTTGATGTCTTTGAGTATATGCTTCGTCCACAATACTTGAGTACAACATGATGTTGCTACATACTCTATTTCTACAGTAGAAAGGGTGATTGATTCTCGCTTTTTGTTTATCCAAGAAACTAGTTTGTTTCCCAAGAAAAATGCTTGATCACTAGTGTTTTTTCTATCATCTACACTTGTTTCCCAATCAACATTTGTATATGTTGTTAAAGTAAAATCTTTACTCTTAGCATAACATAGTCCATAGTCAAACAATACTTTTGATATATCTAAAAAATTATTTTTACTGCGCTGACATGAGACTCTTTAGGTGCAGCCTTAAACCTTGCTACCATGCATACAACCTACATAATGTCTAGCCTCAATCCAGTTAAGTACAACTAGCTTCCAATCATCAACCTCTACATTGTCTTATTTTCATCTAGTGACTCATTTGACTTTCTTAATTTATATCCTGTTATTATGGGGGTACTTGCTAGTTTGCTATCTTCCATTCCAAACATTTTAAGCATTTATTTAGCATACTTAGTTTGATATATAAATATCCCATCATCAATTTTCCCTATATGTAAACCAATTAAAATGATAGTTCTCCTAACATTGACATTTCAAATTCATCTTGTGTTTGAGAAAAAAATTATTTAAACATACTGTCATTGCTACCACCAAATATGATGTCATCCACATACACAACAACTATCATGTGCTCACCTTTAGATTTGAAGTAAAATTTGTTATTTGGACATCCTTTCTTGAATCCTTATTGTTGTAGATACTGGTCTAATCTTGAATACCATGCTCTTGGTGCTTTTTTTAGACCATACAATGCTTTCTTCAGTTTGCAAACATAATATTCTTCTTCTAATAGTTGAAAACCTTATGGTTGTTCTATATAGACTTCTTCTTCAATATTTCCATTCAATAAAGTAGATTTTACATCCATCTGATAGACTGTAAACCCTTTGTAAACTGAAAATTCAAGAAACATTCTTATGGATTCTAATCTTGCAATAGTTGCAAACTTCAAATTCTATGCATTCAAATTGTGCATACCCCTTGCATACTAACCTTTCTTTATTCCTTACTACAACTCCATCTTCTTTGAGCTTGTTTCTAAACACCCATTTAGTACCTATCACATTTTTGCTTGGGGTTCTAGGAACTAATTCCCATATTTATTCTTCTCAATCTAATTATGCTCTTATTCCATGACCTTTATCCTACTCTCATCCTTTCTAGCCTCAACATAGTTTTTAGGTTCAATCTAATACAAGAGAGAAAATTTTGCTTGTTCCTTGTTCTTTGCAAGTCTTCTCCTTGTCTGAACACCTTCATTTTTGTTTCCAATTATCTTATCTGAAGGATGGTCCTTTTGAACATATTTTGTATATGTTTTTTCATTATCTTCATTAGTTATTTCTTCTTCACATTCTGATTTATCTTCAAAGTTATCTCTATCAAATTTAACATGTTTCAATTCTTCATCAATCTTGACATTGATGCTTTCTACAATCTTGTGCAACCTTTTGCTATAATATTTGTAAGCTTTTCTTTGTGTGAAATACCTAATAAATATTCCTTCATTACACCTAGAATCAAAGCTTCCCAAATTATCTTCTTCTCTCTTGATGTAGCACTTGTTACCAAACACTTTGAAATAATTGATAGATGCAGATCTATCATACCACAATTCATAGGGAGTCTTATCACTGTTTACTCTTATTTGAACTCTATTCAAAATATAAACTATAGTATGAAATTCCTCCCTCCAATATACATCTTCTAATTTGGCCTCATTTAGCATTTTTCTAGCCATCTCCTTAACTATCCTATTCTTTCTCTCAACTACTCCATTTTGTTGTGGAGTTCTTGATACAAAATATTGTCTTTTGATAATATGCTTCTCACAATATTCAATGAATTCATTTGATGTGAATTCTCCACCTTGATCTAATTTTAGGCATTTGATTCTTCTTCCAATATCCTTCTCAACCATTGCTTTAAATATTTTGAATCTTTTGAATGCTTGAGACTTATCCTTCAAAAAGGTTACCCATTTCATCCTTGAATAATCATCAGTCAACAACATGAAGTATCTTTTACCTTTCAATCCTTTTGTCCTTGTAGGACCACACAAATCAATATGAACCAGTTTCAAGGGCTTTGTAGTTTTTCTTACCTATTTAACATTCTTGGCAGATGGTGTTTGTAGGCTTAGTTATCTTAGACATGTGTCTCACCTACCATTTTGAGCTCACCTTCACCAAATTGTCAAAATTTATATGCCCCATTCTCCTATGCCACGACCAGCTCTCATCAACTTAACTTATCAAACAATTATGACCTTTTACTTCACTGAGATTATAAAGGTTGCTATTTGTTCTTACCCTTTGTGCAATTGTTTTTCCATTTTTCCTAATTTTGCATCCTTCTGAATTAAATATGACTATATAACCATTGTCACACATCTAACTCACACTCAACAGGTTATGCTTCAAGCCTTCAACATAAAGGACATCGTTTGTAGGTGATTTATCATCTATGCTTATTGTTCCTTTACCACAAATCTTTACAATGATGTTGTCACCTAAACTGATTGATCCTGCCTTGCAATTCTTGAATTGGATGAATTTTCCCTTGTCACCAATCATACGTTTAGAGCAGCCACTATCTACCACCCATAGATTTTGATTATTTGCATGAAGTGTCATTTGTGCAATTATTGATTATGTGGGTGTTTGCTCTTTTTATTTCCACACCTTTTTAGGTTTCTTTTCTACCTTACCTTCCTTCTTTTCAGGGACTTTAGACTCTTTGTTTACTTTAGGAGGTGTGTTTCTCTTTTTCTCATTCTATATATTTGGTCTTATATATTTTGTTCTAAAATTCTTGGCTATATGACCAAAATTATTATAATTATAGAAAACTACATTCATGTCAACTAAAGGAGAAAATGGATTTTTGCTTACAAAGTTTTTACTCTAAGGAACAATTCTACAATCTCTCGCCCTATGACCAAATTGATTACAAGTATAACAGTACCCATAAAAGTATGAAGGATACCTGGTCATAGCATTTCCTTGAGCAGGATGAGTGGGTCTTCTTTGCTTTGGCTTCTTTAGATCTCTCACCCTTGTGAATCCATCAGCATCAATTCTTCTTATGTTATGTTTCTTCTTCAGATGATCAAGAACCAATTGAATGTTCTTCTTGTCTGCAACAAGATTATTTTATTCAACTTTCTTTATCTCAATAGTATCATTTTCCTCTTCAAAGGTGTTCTCCTTGCAGGCTTTCTCACCATTTGTACCAAATTTTTCTTTTGCTCTAAATCTCTCATATAGTTTTGTAGAAGTACTAGTAAAAGTATTCTCCCCTTTCTCTAAACCCAAACAAAAATTTTCTTTTGAAGAAGTTTCTTGAGTGTTGATTAACTCATCAAGAATCGTTGAACCTCCCTTCATCGTTAGGCCTTTTTCTACTTGTTCTCTAGCCTTTTCTAAATATTTTCTTAAGGAAACAATTTATGCCTCTAGCTGCATAAATTTTTCAACCTCAGACTATAGTTTAGATTGGCTACATCTTCAATTCTTTTAACTTCCTCCCCTTATATCTTCAAGCTTACTACCATCTGATTAGATTCTTCAAGATTTGTAGTAAGCTTTTCAGTCTCCTTTTGTGCAAACTTTTTCTAATGCTTATTCTCCTTTTTCAAACTAACAACCTCATCTCTCAAGTTATCAATCTCTTCTAAAGAATAGATCAGCTCACCTTCGAGGTAGACTTCTCCTTCTTCTTCACCTTCTTCACCAGGATTCTCAATATTTCCTTACTTTTATTCTTTAGAGTCTTTTTCCATGAAAATAAATTATTTTTCTTCCATCACCAAGGCACAATATCGTTCATCATCTAAACTATCACTAGCATCAGATAAATCACTTTCCTCTTGGATGTGCAGACTCTTCTTCTTCTAAATTTTTTTCTTATTAGGAAAGTAGGGTTTCTTCTTTTTAAGTTATCTACCTCTTGTTTAGAGTTATCATTCTTATTGTAATGGTATTTTGTAGAAAAATTTCCTACTTTACCACAGTCAAAGAACTTGAAGGGAAACTTAACTTTATATTTCCTAGAGCCTCTCCTTAATCTTTTAATGAAGTTTTCTTTTTCCTTATCAATATCTTCATGTTCAAATGTAGAGACTTCTTCCTTGTCTTTCTTGAACACCTCATCCTTCTCTTTGTTGGTAGCCTTGAATGCAACTTCTCTTTTGGATGACTCTACATTTCCCATTCTCATTTCATAAGCAGTGAATATGCCATGCAGTTCATCAATAGTGATCTTATCTATTTCTCTTGCTTCCTCTATTGTAGATATATTGGAGTCAGACTTGGACAGCATCGACCTTAAAACCTTTTGAACAATGACTACATATTTTACTTCTCTGAAACCTCTTATTGATTTCACTATTTCATCAACTCTGAGAAGATAATCTACAATATTTTCCTCCTCACTCATCATGAGACTTTCAAACTTGGCTCTGATATTTTGCAACTTTTATAGTTTTACCTTATCATCTCCTTCGTAGATGCTCTTCAACTTACTCCAGAAATCATATGCAATACTGCAATGCATCACTTTGACAAACATTGAGCTAGATAATCCACAAAGAATAGCATGCTTTTCCTTTGCATTGTTTGCATAGTCTTTCTTTCCTATAGCATCAGTAGGAGCAATAGTAGGAGGATTATATCCATTTTTAACAAGAATCCACACATCAAACCCTAATGATTCCAAATATATCTCCATCTTAATGCTCTAGAAATCATAATCTAGTCCATCAAATAGAGGTGCCTTGTTTGTAGATGAACCCTCTTGAGTGTCCATTGTATTCACTTTTCCAAGATCTACCCGAGATGATTAAGCTTCTCCTAGGGAACCAAGGCTCTAATACCAATTTTGGAACACAACAATCTATTGAGAGGGGGGTGAATCAGTAGATCAATTAAAATTTTATCCCTTTAACACTTTAAGTAGATAAATTCCTTTCTTATACCTTTTTGTGTAGATTAAACTAAACTAACATAGAAATAAATATTCACACACAATTGCACATAACACAACACATACATGGAAAACCCAAGATGGGAAAAACCATGGTAAGAATAGATGCTAGGATCTATTGTCCTAATCCAACCTCACAATCAAAATCTTTTGATTACATTGTTTAAGGGAACCAACCCTAAGGATACACCAATCCCTTGGTTTTAGGAGCACCCACCAATCAAATTTACGATGATAATATTACCATTTGTTCTATAAAACATAATTCAATGTTGCAACTGCTCAATTCTTTCCTACAATCTCTGCAACTCTATTTTCTACTCTAAACCTCTCTCTATTCTACACCTTGATTGAAAACCCTTAAATTATGTTCTCTACTTTTTTTTTGGGTTCCACTCTATCTCAACATATGCATTCTATGTCTGCTTCACTTCTCACTCACTTACTCTGCTACATGCATCTCTCAATACTTAGACAAAAAATTATTGTTTACCTTTCTTATATCTTCACTGATAGTCAATAGTACCTCAAGCCACACACCACCATCTAGATTAATTGCATAATTCAAATTTTGCTAGGGTTTTCTACTCACTTTCTTCTCTAGCAAGCTTCTTGTGTATTGATCTAAACACAATCATCATCAAATTATGTATCAATGTTATTTTTAACATGTAACCAATTAGGGTTTATGTTTATTAATGCACATTCTTTGTATATAATCTTCTATTTGATGGAAACATGATCTTTTCTTCCAAAAGGATCTAATCACCATTCAACATGGTAGTTGGAGTTGTTACAGTCATTAATTTATGCTTTTTTTGGCTACCTACTCGAATGAGGGTTTCACCACCATTATCTTCACCTAACCATTGTTGATCTTCAACTTTAAATTTGGTTCATTGATCTATTTTCTTCGTGAAATGATCCATCAATGCTCCTTTATTCTCTTACCTTTAAAATCTAACCATCAGATTGTCTTCATTTAAACTACCATCATTGATCTTTATTCCTCCACATATGATTGTCACTTCACTTAATCATATCTCATTTTCACCTAGGGCATCAAACACTATTTTTTCAATGTGAAGCTAAGGTGCTATCATTATTCAATCACCATCAATTTTTCTCCACCATTGGATCATAATCATGTCCTCTTTTCCTAGTGCAACTTTATTTGCATGAAATGAGTGTAAATCATGATATGAAGAGACCTCGTGATGCAATAGAAAACTACCATCTATCTCACAAAGCACATGTATGCCTTATCACTCCATTGCTCTTTTGAAGAGGGGACCCATTATGTCTTCATCACAACCTTTTAGTGTCTCACTTTTAGGTCGACATTTTTTTGTTCACAATAGCGATGTGAATAAATAAAGTGATACAATTACATTTTTCCACTTGTCCATGCTTACATCACAATCCATTAACACTTTAGACATCGCATATCACATATATGAGTTGAGTTGTTAAACAAAAAAAACATGATGAACTAAATTCTTGAGATGTAATGTCAACCGTTGATCTTCAAGGGCCTTTGTGTAGACCATTGATCTTTAAGTATCACACATCGCAAATTTCATAGCTCCCATTTGCTTCACAATACTGATGTGGAGCAATTAAGCAATGGTCATTAGATCTTCATTTTATGTTCTCCATCATTGATTTATTTGCATTGCATATCACATAAACACTTTTCCATGATAGACATCAAACTACGATGCAAGGGGAAATTGTGATATCTATTTGATCTTCAAATTCCAATGTGCACCATCAAATATTCCAAGGAACATATGGCACATCGCAAGTTTAGCATAGTCACGATGAACACAAACAACAATGTGAAGGATTCATGTGTTGCACACAAACCTCACCAATCAATGACGCTAGGTAAAGGGGCTAGTATCCCTAATGATACAAAAGACATAAGTTGTAACTTATGTGACCTACTTGTAAACAATGATTTTCTGATTTCCCACAATGCTTTGCTCCTTCTAGGGTTTTTCACCTAAAAGGAGAAAGGGGAATGAATGGGGTCGAAAATGCAAATGTCTACACTCAAATTTAATTTAAATGATATTTATTATGTCTAATTATGATGTACTAATGCACTAATTTGAAAAGATAATGATTTAATGATGCTAAACCTAAGAAATGTAAAGTGCTGGAAAACACACTGTGATATGAAAAAATGCCTAAAAATGTAAGTAAATGAAGAAATAATAGAACATAATCCTAGGGGTGCACCTAGAATCTGAAACTTGATGCTGGGAGATTCTAGAATCCTAATAAATTGACTGAAAATGTTGACTAGGACACTTATGCCAAGTTGGGTGACTTAGTCCCAATTTTGAGAAAACTTACCGGAATAGGAATCTACCAAATGGGTATCAAAAAATGCAAAAATCACTTTCCAAGCCTGGCAGTAGGACTAATCCGCCACTAGTGGTGACTTAGTTCACTTTTAAATTTCTAAAAATTTGAAAGTGGAAACAGAAGCCCTTGATCTGCACTTCAGTTCTTTATAGGTGTCCACTTCTGAAACTCTGATTTTTGGGCCTAAAAGTGACTTTTTATTGATATTTTGACTTGGTCAACAAGGAGATGTCTTCAACAAATTTGCAACTTGATCTTTCATGACTTCAAACCCTCAAAATTCCTAAATTTACAAACACACAAAGAGAGAAGGAGAAAATATTGATTGTTAGGGCATGGGGGTTTGCCTTGGTCAAACCCCTTTTTAGGTAATTAAACCAAATGAAGAAAGAATGTAATGAAGCATGAAACAATGGATTTAATACCTTGCCATGATGTTTGATCTTGAATTTTTGCAGCAAAACATGAAGAATCTTCCCTTGAATGTCCTTGGAAGCTATCTTGATGACTTGCAATGATAAAACCCTAGCTTGCTTGACTTGAGAGAGAAGATAGATGATGAATGAATAATGAGAGATAAGATATATTGAATTAGGGTTTGGAGACTTGATTTTATAGGAAATTCACCTTATTCTACCTTTAATTAGGTCCCCAAGGTCGTCATGAAGAAAGAATAAACTTAAATTCCAAAATTTTATGTTCAAACCCTAAAAAATAGGCAAAATTAGACTAAGTCACCAGGTTGGGCGACTTCTACCTAGCAGGGACTAAGTCACACAGATGAGCGACTTGGCCCACAGAGGCCATTTTTCTAGCTGGATTGTCGAGAAGTGAAGAAAACATGCTTCTAGGTTGTTCTAATCAGGTCTTTGATCAAATTAAGCCTTGGGAAGCAAAATATGGGGCAATAAGGGCCTATTAATGATGATGTATAGAGTAATTAGGGCTAGGGACACACAGTTCAATGTGAAAGTGTGATTTAATACACTTTACAACACTAAAATGAGGTCCACTTAGCCTAGAAAGGCACAACATCCAATGTGAATGTGTAAATCACATTACAACACTAGATTAAAGTTAAATTTAGTTCACAAGCCTTCTATATTGATGTGGAAATGCAATTAAATACATTTTTATAGTGTTGAATTAAGGGAAGATTGGTTCATTAAGTCTAGAAAAGTATGAAAGTCTTTTACAACACCTTTACAAGACATCGATAAATGTGTTTGCAAGGGTCCAAGACCTAGTGTGGATATGAAAAACACCTCACAACACCAACTCAAGGCCTCATTAAGTCCAATTTTTCATCAATTGTTCCCACATCAAGCAAAGTATAAACTTTTTGGTGACACACTACTACCACCAACAGTTAACATCAAAATATAAAACCTGATCACTCACCATGACTACAATACCTTGGGGTTTTTCACAAAACCCTAGCTTGACTAGAGAGAAAAAATAAATCAATAATGACCATCTTGCACATCTTTTGATCATGCGGAACATACCAATAAAATCCACTGGAAAAACCCACATCAATCTGACCTTAGTTTCCTTCACAAACCTCTAGAAGAGACCTCTATAAAATTGTGATAACATTTCATGACAACTTTGTAAATTTTGAGAAACTTTGCAATATTTTCAAAACATGTTCTTCTCTCCATCATACTTCACCAATACTTCTAGAATATAATCCACCAAGCTCAATGACATTATCCCCTTTCAAAATCATGACACTTTTTGACATCAATGACAACTTTATGCCAGCAATCTCCCCCTTTGTCATTGATGGAAAAACCAAATACTCTATACAAATTCTAAATGTTCTAATTCATGCTCTTGAAGTAACTGAACCAACACTGTACCAATCAACTGAACTACTATGCACCAACTGAATCAGCAATGTGCCAATTATAACAAAACCATATGAGTGCATAAACATAATAGCTCCCCCTTAGACATATATCCTCTTCATACAATAGACAATGAGCAGTTTGCTGAAATTCTCTCCCTGCTCAATTGCATGAGTATTTTCACTTCTCCCAGTAGAGAATTTGCTCACTTTCTCCCCCTTTGACATCAATGGCTAAGGGACCATGCTCCCCTTTGGTTGATACTAACTAATATCAATTTATGCTACTTATAGATATTCTCCCCCTTTAACTGACCATTCAAAGTGAAAGAAAAGATTCATAAATTTGTAACCATCAAGTTGTTAGAAATTTGTAAAATCAAGTTTACCTTACTTGATCTCTCATTCATATCTAGGGATGAATTAAATTTCAATAAAGCTCCCTTGGAATCATGCTATATCACTAGTATTTAGTGATATGATGTGGGAGCAATGACTGCCAATTTCTACCTAAAATGATCAAATTGTTCCTTGGGAAGAGGCTTGGTGAAAATTTCAGCACTTTGGTCTTTAGTTGGCACATATTCCATGATGACTTCTTGATCTGCTACCTTCTCTCTTATAAAGTGATACTTGATAAATATGTGCTTGGTCCTGGAATGCATCATTGGATTATTTGAGATGTTTATTACACTTGAATAATAACAAAGAATAGAGATAGGTTCTTTGTACTCAACCTTGATGTCTTTGAGTATATGCTTCATCCACAATACTTGAGTACAACATGATGTTTCTACATACTTTGTTTCTATAGTAGGAAGGGTGACTGATTCTCACTTTTTGTTTATCCAAGAAACTAGTTTGTTTTCCAAGAAAAATCCTCCACCAGTAGTGCTTCTATCATCTACACTTGTTGCCCAATCAACATCTGAATATGTTGTTAAAGTAAAATCTTTACTCTTGGCATACCATATTCCATAGTCAATAGTACTTTTGATATATCTAAAAATTACTTTTACTGTGTTGACATGAGACTCTTTAGATGTAGCCTACAACCTTGCTACCATGCATACAACTTGCATAATGTCTAGCCTCAGTGTAGTTAAGTACAACCAGGTTCCAATCATCGACTTATACATTGTCTTATTTTCATCTAGGGACTCATTTGACTTTCTCAATTTATATCCTATTATCATGGGGGTACTTACTAGTTTTCTATCTTCCATAATTCCAAACCTTTTAAGCATTTCCTTAGCATACTTGGTTTGAGATATAAATATCCCATCATCAATTTGCACTAGTCGTAAACCAAGGGAAAATGGTAGTTCTCCTAGCATTGACATTTTAAATTCATCTTGCATTCAAGCAAAAAATTCTTTACACATACTATCATTGCTACCACAAAATATGATGTCATCCATATATACAACAACTATCATGTGCTCACCTTTAGATTTCAAGTACAAATTTCTATTTTCATATCCTTTCTTGGATCTTGTTGTTGTAGATATCAGTCTAATCTTGAATACCATGCTCTTGGTGCTTGTTTTAGACCATACAATGCTTTCTTCAGTCTGCAAACATAATCTTCTTCTTCTGACAACTGAAAACATTTTCATTGTTCTATGAACAATTCTTCAAGGTTTCCATGCAAGAAAGAAGATTTTACATCCATCTGATAGACTTTAAAACCTTTGTAAACTAAAAATTCAAGAAACATTCTTATGGTTTCTAATATTGCAACAGGTGCAAATGTTTCTTTAAAGTCTATGCCTTCAACTTGAGCATACCCCTTACATACTGACCTTGCTTTATTCCTTACTACAGCTCCATATTCATTGATATTATTTCTAAACACCCATTTAATACCTATCACAATTTTGCTTGGGGATCTAGGAACTAATTCCCATATTTTGTTCTTCTCAATCTAATTCAGCTCTTCTTCCATGACCTTTATCAAGCTCTCATCCTTGTTGGCCTCGGTATATCTTTTAGGTTCAATTTAAGACAAGAGAGAAAATTTTACTTGTTCCTTATTCTTTGCAAGTATTCTCCTTGTCTAAACACCTTCATTTTTGTTTCCAATTATTTCATATGCAGGATGATCCTTTTGAACATATTTTGTAGGTGCTCTTTCATCCTCTTCTTTTGGCTCTTCATTAACACTCTCTTCTTCACATTCTAATTCATCTTCAAAGTTATCTTTGTCAGATTTAACATGTTTCAATTCTTCGTCAATCTTGACATTGATTCTTTCTACAATCTTGTGCAACCTTTCTTTATAACATTTGTAAGCTTTTCTTTGGGTGGAATACCCAAGAAATATTCCTTCATCACACCTAGAATTAGAGATTCCAAAATTATCTTCTTCTCTCTTGATGTAGCACTTGCTACCAAACTCTTTGAAATACTTGACAGATGCAGGTTTTCCATACCACAATTCATAGGGAGTCTTATCATTGTTTACTCTTATTTGAACTCTTCTCAAAATATAAACGACAGTATGAAATGCCTCCATCCAATATTCATATGCTAATTTGGCCTCATTTAGCAATGTTGTGGCCATCTCCTTAACTGTCCTATTCTTTCTCTCAACTACTCCATTCTGTTGTTTTCTTGATGCAAAATATTGTCTTTTGATTCCATGCTTCTCACAATATTCAATTAATTCATTTAATGTGAATTATCCACCTCAATCTAATCTTAGGCATTTGATTCTTCTTATAATCTCCTTCTCAACCATGGTTCTAAATATTTTTAATCTTCCATATGCTTGAGACATATCCTTCAAAAATTTTACCCATGTCATCCTTGAATAATCATTAATCAACAACATGAAGTATCTTTCACTATTTAATCCTTTGTCCTTGTAGGACCATAGGTCATCCTAAGGGCCAAATTGGGAAATTTTGAGTAGCTTTCACTAAATTAGGCATAACTTTTGCATACAGTGTCCATTTTTCAAAAACTTCATATTGTCAAAAAGCTAGCTTTGAGCCCATTCTAAATGTATAGTTACTTTTTCCATATATTTCTCCTAATTAATTTTTCAAGCCTCTAAAGTTAGATCAATATTTTTGCACTTAGAAAGCCATGACTTTTGACTAGGATATCAAATTTTCTCAATTCAAGAAGCATAAAAAATCTGACTTAGTACTCTGCACAGATATTAGCTCAAAACAAATTCATGGAGGCATATTTGAACATTAATCCATACATGCAATCTTTCCTTTTTTCATGCTTTATGTTTACATATTCTTATTGATTTTTGCATGTGTTGCATGTTCTCCTTCTACAATCTTGGGGTATTTTAATAAATGAACTTCAATAAAGTTCCATTAGGGGGGTTGGATACATAATAATTGGATTATAGTGTAGTCACATGACATGAACTTTGAACTCATCTCCATCATGATGACAAATTGCATGATTTGTATATGGATTTTTTAGATTCTCTTGGCCACAATATTGCTCATGACTTGAATCATTTTGGTTCACATTGATTCACATCTTAGATTGAGAGCATATGCATAATGATCCTAAATTGTATCTAATTCACATCGGGTCACATCTTAGTTTAAGGGCCATTCATTTTATGGCTAAGGTTCATGAATCTTCATGGTACTTTCTCATATGGATCAATTTTAGTCACAATCTGACATCAACATTGAGATACACATAGCTTCCAGATTCTTTCATCATTTATTTCCCTCTTATGGAGGGAATTTGTAATATATATGTGTGTGTGTGTGTGTGTGTGTTTGTGTGTGTTATATATTGTGTACTTGGGGGTATCATATCATGGATCCCTCCATATTTTATCACTTGATTGCATTTCATATATACATGGGTACCCTACATGACCTAGTAGTCAAGACCCATTCATGCTTTCATGCATTCATTCGTGCATCCTTAATCAAAATTTTGGCTACTCCCTAAGTTTATTTTAAGGGAGGTTTTGGAGTAATAGGCTAATCATATAATTAATTATATCATCATGATTAATTAATTAGACCACCTCTTACTTTATTCACTTAAGCTAAACTTAGGAATTGCATATATAATTATTAGGTTGGGTAATAAAAGCAAATGTTGTCTCATTTCATAGGGTGATGACACTTGTCACAAGCTAATTTAATCTTCACCTAGGGTTTAGATCTAGATTTTTTGTCTCCTTTTCATAATAATTGATTCTACATTGTAATTCTCATTCAGGTTATTTTGCATCAATATAATTCTTAGACTTATTGATCACAATCAAGATTTTTTATCTTTTCAAATGTGATAGGTTATTGCTTGCAAAGCATTTCTAGGTTTTGTGGGTTGAATCAACAACTTCTTCAATATTGATCTATCTGATAGTATGTTGGGTTTTAGTAACTTCCTTTTAATGGGATGCCCTTCAAACCTTGAGCTTAAAGGAAGCCTTTTCACTTGGTCCAACAAAAAATTAGGACATAATCTACTTCAAATCAGGCTAGATTGTTTTGAATTAATGTGGACTCATCATCCTCACCTTAGAGGGTTACTATAAGAATGGTGGAATTTCAAGGTAATAGGTTCATCTATGTTTAGTCTTGAATTCAAACTTAAAATTTAAAAAAAAACCTGAAAGATCAAAACAAAAATTGTTTCGACAACATCTTTTTCTCAAAAAAATCCCTTAAGGTTCATCACAGGCAAGTTCAAAGGGCATTGTATGGTAAGGTATCTTCTAAGGACATGGTTAATAAAGAAAAATCCATATTAAGTGATATGCATAATATAATTGAGAAAGAGGAAATTTATTAGAAACAATGGGCTAAAAACCAATGGTTAAGAGAGGGGGACAAGAACATCAAGTTTTTTCACCTCTCCACCTCCAAATGTAGGAAGAGGAACACTATTTCTAAATTGATTATTGAGGATGGTTCTATTATAACATATGAGGAGGATATATCATAGGAAGGTGTCAATTTTTTCTATAACCTCCTCAATCTGGACACTGT
The DNA here is from genome assembly GCA_007258455.2 of Sequoia sempervirens. Lineage (NCBI taxonomy): Eukaryota > Viridiplantae > Streptophyta > Pinopsida > Cupressales > Cupressaceae > Sequoia > Sequoia sempervirens. Next base: position 91,649 of record VDFB02260189.1, on the reverse strand, counting down.
TGATCTCCCCCTTTGGTGGACCACCTACCAGATGTGATTCCACATTTTTTCACTCCCCCTAAAATTCTTTTGATGGTTTGGTGAAGATATATGCAACATGTTGTGTTGTAGGACAATACTGCAAATCAATGACCTGCTCCTATATCAACTCCCGAATGTAGTGCACATGAATCTTGATGTGTTTGGTCCTCTAATGGTGAACCAGATTCTTCAAGATTTGGATGGCACTCTAATTGTCACAATGAATGACAATAGGACATGGAATAGTGAAGCCAAACTTAGTGAGAATATTTTGAAGTTAAATAGCCTCAGTAGTAGCATTAATAGCCCCTCGATACTCAGCCTCAGTCAAAGAAAGAGCAATAGCATGTTGGTTCTTACTTTGCCAACAAATGGGGCCAGAACCAAGATGAAAGTTGTAGCTAGAAGTGAAATTATGATCATCAAGATCACCAGCCCAATCAAAATCTGTATATCCCACCAAGGTAAGTCCTATACCTACTACATAGTGAATCCCATGATGATGTGTACCCTGTATGTAATGCAAGATGTGTTTGGCTACTTTCCAATGAAGCTCATGTGGTTCCTACATAAATCATGAAACCATGCCAACTTCAAAGGAGATATCAGGGCATGTGTGATTCAAGTAGATGAGACTCCCAACAAGCTGACAATACAAAGTGACATCAACAAGTGGAGTAGAACACTTAGCCTCAAGCTTGACTCCTAAAAGAAAGGGAGTTTGAGCAGAATTACAATCAGCCATGTGAAACCAAGCTAGAAGATCAAGAGCATACTTGGGTTGAGAAAGAGAGATCCCAGAATCTGACTGAGTGATCTCAATCCAAAGAAAATAATGCAAGAGGCCTAAGTCAGTAATAGAAAATTTGTCCTACAAAGTAGATTTAACACTGCCAATGATGGATGAGGTACTCCCTGTAATGATCAAGTCATCAACATAGAGCACAAGTAGCAAGTGAGAATCATCTTGTCACAAAATGTAGACATTCAGATATGAATGATACCTAATGAATTCTACAGAGAGAAGAAAGGAATCCATCTTGGCATACCAAGCCCTAGGGATCTGTTTGAGGCCATAGATAGACTTCCTCAATCTGCAAACCAAAGAAGAATCTTGTATGAATCCTTGTGGCTGCTCCATGTAAATCTCATCATGAAGATCCCGGTGAAGAAATGCACTCTTCACATCCATCTGATGTACAACCCAACCATGAGCTACAATAATAGCAAGTGTCAAGCGAATGGAGTTCATCTTAGTAATGGGTGCAAAGGTCTCTATATAATCAACACCTGGAACCTATGAGAAACATTTTGTCACAAGCCAAGCCTTGTATTTATCAACACTTCCATCTGTTACATACTTGGTCTAATAGATCCACTTACACCGAACCATCTTTCTTCCCTTAGGGAGTGGAACTAAATCCCATGTGTGGTTCCTCATGAAAGAAGTATACTCTTCCTCCATTGTTGAATCCCATTCAGGAATGCCTGAAGCTTCCTTAAAGGATTGTGGATCTAAAGCACTAGCAATATAAGCATGTGGAAAATCTTGATGTTGCGACTGAGTCCTTCGAGTAACTAAAGGATCCCCAACAAGAGAACCTATTGTCTCAAGAGTTTTCCAAGCCCAACAAGGTCTAGTAGGAGATGAAGGATGAGGTTCCTCAACTACAAGTGGACCCTGTGAAGGTGTGATCCCGTGAGTCAAAGTTGAGGGAGAATCATCATCTAAGTCACTATCATCACTTTCCACTATGGAGGAAGGAAGAGGATTAGAGGCCAAGCTAGGGGAGCCCTCCTCAAAGTGAACACTCCTCTCAATGAATAGCTCATGTGTCTTTGGATCCAAAATTCTATATTCCTTAACACCTTCAGGATATCCAATAAAGATGCAAGGCCTACTCTGTGGTTCCAAAGCATTGCGCTTCTTTGGAGGTATGCATGCCCAAGCTGGACAACCAAAAACTCTGAAGTGTCTCACAGCTGGTTTTCTACCACACTAATCCTCAAAAGGAGTCATACCCTTCAAAGCTTTATTGGGAACCTTATTTTGGATGTGTGTGGCACAACTGATAGCTTTTGCCCAAAATTGAGGACCAAGAGAATGAGCATGAATCATCCAGCTAGCCACTCCTTAAGGGTCTTATTCTTCCTTTTAGCAACACCATTATGTTGTGGAGTGTAGGCAACTGAATGTTGAAGATCAATCCCCTCAAGAGTACAAAATTCCTCAAGTCTATGGTTCACATATTCCATTCCATTTTTTGTGCCGAGAATCTTGACTTGCTTCCCTGATTGGTTCTCAACATGAGCCTTGAAGGCTAGAAATCTGTCAAACACTTCACTCTTGTAAACAAGAAAATAGACCCATGTGAAGCGAGAGTAGTCATCAATGAAGGTGAGGATATAGCGGGCCTTGCTAAATGATGGCACTGGAAATGGACCTGCTACATCACTATGAACCAATTGAAGAACTTCCAAAGCTCTCCAAGACTTCCCTTTGTCAAAATTTTGTTTTGGATGCTTTCCCATAGAACAACCTGAACATACACCTTCTGAAAAGCTAATTTGAGGGAGTCCTATAACCATGTCCTTGGAGCTAAGCTGCTGAAGATAGCGGTAATTAAGATGTCCAAACTGCTCATGCCATAGCATACTTTCTAAATTTGAATGAGTGAGCAAGGTTGTAGAAGGAGACTTAGGCACAAAGTGGGAGAATGAGTAAAACCATGTGTTGTGATTGGCTTTTCCTGCTGCAACCAAGGCATCATCCTTAAGTTCTTTGACCACAACTGAATCTAGTAGAAACTCAACTTCCTTGCCATCTTCAAAGTGAGTGATTTGGTAGATTGAAAGAAGATTGGCACTCAAGTTAGGAACATAGAGAAAATTCTCAAATGTTCCATTATCCATGACAACCAAACCTTTGCCTTCAACTTCCACTTGAGTATCATCTCCTATGAAGATGTGAGGTACCTTAGATGGCTCCAAAGAAGAAAATATCTCCCTTGTAGAACCCATATGATGAGTGGCACCTAAGTCAAGTATCCATTGCTATGAAGAACCTAAAGTACCAACAAATGCTTGCCCTTTTCCTTTTGATTGTGAGGAAGTGGAAGGAGATGAATCCTTCTTCTTGTAAGCAAATGGAAAATTGATGTTGTTCTTCTTGATGATGTTTTTCAACTCATCAATTTTCTTAGTGTGGCAACGATGCTCATCGTGACCAAACTTCTTGCAATATGAACAAGTTTGTCTCTCCTTATTGATTGAATTTCCCTTCCTGGGAGAAGATGAAGAATTCCCTTGTTGTGGAGAGGATGATTGTGCTTTATCTTGGGGTGTCTTTGGCTTAGACTACTTTTGCTTCTTGTTAGAACCCTTTCCTTGATTCCCTTGATTAGCCACCAAAGCTTTGGACTTTGAAGACTTGACAACCCCCATGCTTATCAACTTTTCCTTTTCTAACATCAACATTTCTATGAATGCATCAAATGAAGGAATAGTGAAAGAACTACCCACTATCAAGCGATGGGTTTGGAAGCTAGAAACAAATGTTGCATATTCTGATGGAAGCTTTCCCAACAAATTGTAGACCAATTGGGTATCCTTTTTGTCAATGCCACAATCCTTAAGTTGTGCTCTTAGCTTATTTTCCTTAGTTACATATTCTTGGATTGTATCAAAATTCTTGAGATATAACATGGTGAGATCATTGTCAAGCTGATAACCTCTAATCTCGTCAACTTGGCCATACAATTGACCAAACTTTTCCCAAGCCTCTTTGATTGTTTTACACTTTTCAATTTGAAAGATAAGATCATTTGATACATATTTCCTTAATGTTCCAAGATCCATAGTATTTTTAGTGATCCAATCCATATGAGCAATGGGATCGGCTTTAGGATCATATGGTGCAACAATAGTTCCATCAATATAACGAGTTAATCCTTTTTCCATTAACTTACTCCAAGCATCAATTTTCAAAGAAGCATAGTTATGTGGAGTTAACAAAGGAAACTTAGGAGAAACCATAGCAGAAAAATGAAAGAGAGCAAGATAGAGAGAGAGGCACAATCACAGAAGACACCCCTCTAAATTCACTCAATCAAAGAACCCCCCCAAAAAAGATGATTTGGCACTTTATACTTAGTGTGTGTACAATGACCACTTGCAAGCCAAGCAAAGTGGGCTTCTAATTTTCAATGTTTTACAATACGCTTAAGTAGGCTACAACAGACTCAAATAATTGATACAAAAGACCAAACTGAGATCTTATCTTTACAAATGCCAAAATAGGCCAAAAATGACCAAGTGATGAAAGTATAATTTCTGATCACAATCACTACAAATTGATAGCACCACTATAAATTTCAGAAAAAAATCATGCACTTTCAAAAAAAATGGCACCTAAAAATGAGTTCGCATGAGCCTAAATGGAGCCTCGGAAGTTGCAAAAATGGTGACAACTCAGCAACACCTGTGACAAATTGAATTTTATAGAAAATCCATGCACCAAAATTAGAAAATAATTGTACCATTGTGAAGTACATGAAAAATTAGCCCAAATATAAAAAAAATTGCACTGAAAAAGGCCTCAAAATGACCAAGATATGAGCTTCAGAAGTTTAACTCCAAAACTGAAAACTCAAATGGAGAGGGGTCTACCAATTTTTTAAAAGATGATGATGCAGTGCTCATGTTAGTGGGATAGGAGCCTAAATTTGATGGTTTTATGACCATTGTCAGCTACTCCAGGTGAAATTTGACATCAAATGCCCGTCACGGTGGTCATTGCTCCTCATGCCAGAATATTATGTCAGAATATGCTCTTGACAGGAAATCTACACTCCCTGAAATATTCTCGAGATTTCCCTAGGATTCTCTTGCCATGGTTGGAATATTCTCCTGCCAGTAAATATTTTGACAGCTGGGTTTTAATTTTATCAACTATCAATTTTTTTGGTTTATCGACCGATCTCTGCAACACCGTTGGTCACTGTGTGTGGGGGCCGCGGCAAAAGGCCACACGGCGAACTGTGTCCACGTGGCTGCCATTGTGAATCTCATACCCTACTGGTAGGTTGGTGCAGTCTACGAACTATGCAGGCTGTACCAACCACTAAATATTTTACTTTATTTTATTTATTTAAAATTTTACAAAGCCAAAAAAAACTGCGAATAAATTTTTTGAATGATTTGTTATTTGAAAAATATTAATTCGCGGAAAAAGGATTTTTATTTTTTTTAAATAAATTCATACTGGCTATAATAATGGCTGGGCTGTATGGCTTGACCAACAAAATATTTTTTCCTCGACGGACAACTTTGTCCAAATTCGACAATTTGGCAATCGATTCAGGGGTTTTTGGCTCTTCTAAAGACAATGGCGATGTCCTTTTTGGGTGAAAATGCTCTAAAATGGTAGTTAGGTCCTGGATTTGGCAAGCACCTCCAACCTTCAAACCTTTGTAGATTTGGCCTCCAATGTCCAACTGAGATGAAACAAAAGGAAAATCTGACTATCTCGAACACTCTAGACGCAATGGTGAGCTCAGATTTGATGCAACAAGCACCCAAAATGCACCTACAATACAAGGCCAAAAATGGAACCCTCCAAGAATCTCTCCAAAATGACAAACCAAAGGCACTCCAATAGCTTTGATACCATGTAAGAATTGGCTATGAAGGTAGCCACCCAAGATCTAGAGGCATAATAGAAAGCACAAGAATAAGAGAGGTACAAGCAATATGACAAGAATAGATTGTATTCTGCCAATAATGCAAATAGAATACAATGTGCCAAAGTACATAGGAGACCCCTTGGTTATATAGCCAAGGTGAGTACATAGAAGGGCATAAGATTATGACAAGTGTCATAATCTTATGACATGAGACAATTATGAAAATTTATCACTCCACCTAAAGTGGAAAAGTGATAATGTGATAATCACCAAAAATGGTGGATCACCCACAAAAGGTGGAGAGGTAATCACATTATGTGTCCATGAAAGGTGGATGTGATAAAGTAATAACATGATAAGTCCACCAAAAGTGGAAATTCTCTAACTACCTCCTATGTGGTCCCTAAGTAAACTTAACTAAGGTGTAATCATGACCTAGGATAAGGTACAACACTTTTAATTACACCAACACTTTGAAATCCAAAAAATGATCAAAGATCTCAAACTTTTGTTTGAGAAAATAGACCCAAGTGTATCTAGAAAAATCATCAATAAATGTCAAGAAATATTTAGCCCTACTGAAATATGGTTGTGGAAATGGTCCTAGCAAGTCATTGTGTACCAACTCCTATAGAATTGTAGCTCTCCATGCTTTTCCTTTATCATATTTCTCCTCATGATGCTTACGAAGAATGCATCATTTGCAAACTCCATCAGAAAATTGAATAGAAGGCAACCTTGAAATCATGTCATGTTGACTGAGCTACTACAAGCAATGGTAGTTCAAGACACCAAACTATTGGTGCCACAAACAAATCACCTCATATGCATGAGTGAGTAAAATTGTCAAAGGAGAGTCAGGAACAAAGTGAGAAAACTAATATAGTCTAGATTGATGATCTTCTTTTCCCATGGCAATTGTAGACCCATTATGCATGTCACTAATTACCATTGTATCTGAAGTGAACTCAACTCATTTTCCAAAACTAGTGTGAGTGATATGATAAATAGATAGGATATTAGTTGAAAAAGATGGAACACAAAGAACATCCTCAAATTCCCTTCACCTACATCAATAGACCCTCTCCCATGCACTTCAACAGGAGTGTCATCACCAATAAGTATGGTAGGCATAGAACATGGCTCCAAAGAGGTAAAATTATCCTTTGATGAAACCATGTGGTGCGAAGCACCCAATTCAATGATCCAAGACTTTGGTTATAAAGCAACAACAACAAGGGCCTTTCCCTTTCCTTTTCCCTTACTTTTGTCTATGTCCTTAATAGACACTTTTGATGAACTCCATTTTATTGAATCAAGCACCTTGATATTGTTCTTTTCTAGAAGATGTGAAAGATGGTCAATTTGTTTCTTTAAACATTTATGTTCATTATGGACAAGCCTCTTATAGTAAGAACATTTAACCTTCTCCTTATTAGGTTTTTTCACCTTTTGAAGAAGAGGTATGATTATCTGCTTTTGAAGTAGCAGATTTCTAATCATATTTCTTCTCTCCTTAGTTCTTTTGTTTCTTATCTTTCTTGTTATACCCTTTTTGTTCATTTGTTCCCTTATTGAAAACTAAGGCATGTGACTTAGAGGGTTTAATTGTACCCATTAGAACCAATTTGTCCTTCTCCCTAGTGAGTTATGAAGAAAATTCATCTAGAGAAGGCCCATTTATATGTGGAACCTAAGGCACATTTAGTAGCATAGAATGTAGAAACAAATACAGAATAGTTAGAACCAAGCTTTGAAATAATACTCAAGATCAGTTGCTTATCATCCTTCTTGATTCCACACTGTTCCAATTGCAATCTAATAGCTTTGAATTTTTGAAGAAGTCTTCTATGGTGTCAAAATTAGGACTTAACCCTATGAGTTCATTCTCCAAATGATGGCCTATTAACTCATCTTGATTACCAAATAGTGTTTCCAAATTGTTCCACACTTCATTTGATGTTTTAGAAGACTCAATATGAAAAAGTAGTTCTAGAGATACTGACATACAAAAAGTACCAAAAGCTTCATCACATTTGTTAAACCATTTAATCTTTTTTGCATCATCTTGTGGTTCAGTTTCAAGTCCCATTGTTACATAATGATATCCATGTCTTTTAATATATATCACCATCTTAGATTTCCATTCAAAATAGTTATAATTGTGTTAAAATTGGAATTGTAGATGCATCCATGAGAGATGAAAAGAAGATTGCAAAGAAGAAAGAAAAGTGTGAAGAAAGAAGACACACGAGACACCCACCCTTTCCACTAGTCTCAAAAAACACCCCCCCCCAAGATATTACAATGTTGGCACTTTATGATTAGTGGTTTTATAAGGCTTTTTTGGATTACAAGGCTTTTAAGGCCTTTAATGGCCAAAACTACAATTTTTGATGAAAATTAATTTTGAAATAAAATCTTAAAAAAAGCCTTGTAGCTATGTTTTACTCTTTAATATATTTCCAACACTTTTTCATTTTTTTAAAAATGGATTGCAAAAGTGAAAGATATGACCTATTGAAGATAAAAAAATGTAGCAGATTCAACCTGCAATATCTGATAGAAAAAAGACATTTTTTTTTATTAAAAAATTTTAGGATGGAAATTTATCATTTTCCACTTTCTTTCAAGTACTCATTTGCCAAAATCTAACACCCAAGGAAAAATTTATGCACTTTTGAAGAAAAATACAAAATATGCCTGTGATGAATGACTCATGCCTCCTTTTGATTTGATTTTTGCAAAATTTGTCAATTTTATGCAAAAATTAACAAATACCCAGATGGTTTTTCAACCCTAGGAATAAAACCCAAAAAAAAATTTTCTTACCAATGAGTGGAAGTCAAATTTTTGAAGCCAAAATAAAAATGGCTCCAGTAAAAAATTCAAAATTTTAACTCTAATTTTTTTATTGTGTCCTCCAATCTCTGATTATGGTGAAATAAAAGTCAATTTTTACTCTCTCAAACCTATTGGACTCTCTAGAAATGGTGAAAAGACCTCCAATGTTACCAAAAGGCTACAAATCACCTAGATCTCATAGAAACAAATATTTATAAACTAGATTAAATACATGCTTATTTTTCCTTTAAACTATTCTAATTCTCTAGATCATATGAAGATGCAGAAGAAGAGAATACTTAGTTTTTGAGGAAAAATTCTAGCTCTCTATTAGTCTCAAATCTCTCTCAAAAAAAATAAAATGAGCTATGCTAGACAACAAGCTTTGATACCATGTTAGATTCTGTGAGAAGCAAGAACCGAGCTAGGATTTGATGTCGGTCATAGATCACATGCAACTTCACTCAATAGATGATCGAAGGTTAAAATAGCATAATGAAGAGAAATTTAAAATGAGATAAAAATAGAGACAAGGCAAGAGAATTTGTAGAATACTCTCAATACTCTCACAGAGTGATCATCGAACTAGTCAAACTAGTGAAGGTGAGAGGAGAGTGCTCATTGTATAGAAAATAAGAGAAAATACATCCAAGAGGTGCATTAAGTCCTACTACCCATAAAAGGTGGGAGGTTTTACCTACTTAGTAAATGAAAAAACATGTGGTATAACCAAAAGAGGGTGAGAAACCTAACTACCCCATAACTTACCTAGGTAAAAAAAAAAATAGTAGTTATGAGAGGTGGCACAACAAGCCAAAAGAGGATGTGTAACTCGACTACCCATGTGTGGGAGAGAGTGCCACATGTACCTGATGTATTTCACCATGTCCCCTCATATTAACCACACTAATAAACCTAAGCAAGCTTACATACTATGTGTAGGAAAAAATAAATACCCCTAACATAAGGAAAATAAAAAACCTACACTAACATCTACAAAAAAAAATTAATTGTTCGTTAACCATATTAAACCTTCCCTTGATAAAATGATCCATTTGGTCCAAAAAGGTTTTGATTCAGGGTGACAAATCAATGATGTTGTCATGCTAGTGGACATGAAACCTTTCATTCTATGAGAAAAAGCAATAAGGAAAGTATGGCCCTCAAGGTGGAAATTTCCAAAGCTTATGATAAATTTTATTGGAATTTTCTTTTTGAAGTCCTATGTAGATTCGGGTTCACAAGCAAAATTTTAAAGTTGATTAAAGGTTGTGTTACTTCTCTTATGTTTTTGGTGATCATAAATGGAACTCCTTAGGGTCACTTCTCAACAATTGGTGGTATTATGCAATGGGACATCCTATCCTCCTATCTCTTTATTATGATGGAAGAGGTCCCTGGTCGCAACATTTCTAAAGGTATATTGCATGGAAATCTAGCTAGTTTTTCTCCTTCTTCCATCTCCCAACAAATTTCTCATCAACAATTTGTTGATGATACGATCCTTCTTGGGGAAGCCAATATTATTGAGGCTAAGGGGTGGATAAATTTATAGGATTCTTAACTACTAGATCCTTTCTCTCATCCACTTACTTGGGAATGCCTCTCATAGTCGGTAAGGTTGATAGTTTTGTTTGGTCTAACTTACTTGAAAGAGTTCAAAGAAAACTTGCAGCTTCGAAGGGTGACCTTCTTAGTAATGCTAGAAAACTACTCCTCTTGAAGTCCACTCTCCAAACCACGACTATCTATATCATGACCCTTTTATTATGACCTCTTCATGGTTGGATAATTGGAACAAATTCAAAGAATGTTCCTATGGTTGGGAACTGAAGAAAAAAAATTCTTCTTTCTAATCAATTGGGACATTGTATTCTCCAATAAATTGTATGGTGGTTTGGACTTAAGAAAAAAAAGACAAATGAACATTTTTCTTCTTACCAAATTTAGTTGGAGACTGATAAACCAAAATGATAAATGGATCTCTATTCTCAAAGCTAAGTATCTAAATGGTGGGGAGGGAATTTCTTTCCTTCATAATGTTTAAATCCCCTCTAGATCCATTATCTAGAATAACCTTCTCAAAACTAAGAATTTAATTTCTCAAGGTGTCTTCTAGAAAATTTGTCTTGGTGACTTGGTAAATTTTTTGGATGACTTGTGGATCTTGAAGCAATATCTTGGTCTCCATCTGATTTACTCTACTATCAAATTGGATCTCTGCTCTAGATTACATCCTAAAGTTTTAGATTATTTAGACCACTTGTTGGATCTTCCTCTTTGGAAGATAGATCATTATTAGTATGACCCCCACTTAATTTGGCTACCAAATAACTTCTCAAACCATTGGAAATCTAAGAATATTCAATTCAAACTTGTTGGATTTTATGGTTTGGGCAGACTCAAAGGATGGTAACTATTATGTTAAATTTAGCTACATCATATTATCCACTCTTTGGGCTCCTCAATTCAATTAGATGAAGATTTTGAGGAATAAATCCTTGCATAAAGTGTAATTATTTTGGTGGATGGCCTAACATAAGAGAATTATCATGTTGGATAATCTCCAAAAGAGGGGGAGACATCTTAGCAACAAGTGGTTTCTATGTGAGAAAGAAGAAGAAACAACTTATCATCTTTTATTTCACTTCTATTCTTGATCAGTTCGTCAAAAAATTCAATCCTTGTTCAATGTTAGTTGGGCCTGGAATAAAGATACCAAAAATGTGATGGAGGGGTGGTCCCCGTTGGTGCAATACCCTTTTCTTATTGAGTTATGGGGGTAGACCCTTCTCTTCATGAGTTGGGCGCTCTAGAAAGAGCACATCAACAAGACTTTTAGGTATAAAAAATACCCTTGGAAGGTTTTTATGAATCTGGCTATTAACCAAATTATTGAGAATCTTAAAGCAATCTCTTGCAAGCCTAAAAGGAATCCTACTAATTTGGATTTTGACATTTCCTTGTCTTAGAATTCATCTAAGGTTCTTAGCTCCCTGAGCTCAAGAATTCCTTTGAATATGAACAATACTCCTCGGTCCCTCGATCTTAGTTGGTTAAAACTTAAATTTGAAAGCTCAACCAAAGGGAACTCGGGTCAGGAAAGTGAAAGTGGAATTATCTGAGACCATAGTGAAAAGGTTATTCTCACATGTGTAGTCAATCTAGGTTTACAAACTTCCAATTATCCAAAAGTTGTGGTTGCCTATCATGAGATTCTTATTGCTAAGAAAATTGAAGTGTTGAATCTAGAAATTGAAGGTGATTCAATAAATACAATCATGATGTTGAGTGGGAAGTCAGCCCCTTTCTAGGCCTTATAGGACCCCATCTTGTTGGCTCATCATTTCATAATGAACTTTAGGAATTATGAATTTTCTCACGTGTTCCATGTTGGTAATTGTGTCACAAAAAAATGTATCTTTGGACATTTTTATGCTCATTTAAGTATTTCTTATGGATGTTGGCCTAGTTTTTCCTAGATTTAATGTTGTAATGTGGTCAACACATTCACATTAGGTATTGGACCCTTGTGAATCAATAAGAATTATATGATGTCTTGTAAAAGTGTTGTGACCCACTTTCACACTTTTCTAGGACCCTTTTATTATAATTCACCTAAATAGCCTATTTTTGTCACTTATCAAGCCTTATTTCAAAGTGTTGTAAAGAGTTGTAACAAACTTTCATGTTTTTCAAGGCTTGTCATCAATAATTTGACCCTTTCTTATGTTTAAATGACCCCTTAATACACTTACTGGCCCTACTTAAGTGTGTTTCAAAGAATAATCTTGTTAAACATCATTAAATACACTTTAATTCCTGACACCCATTAAAATTTCCCTGGTGGGACCATGTCCCACCTGGGATGACCCAGTCCCACTTGGCACAAAAATCAAAATTATTTCAAAATTCTGGTGAGATATTATTCTCTTAACCTTAAGGTCGGCCTGTGATGTATTTTCAGGAAATTTTGTATAATTGTGTATAAATATAGGGTTTTCCTCACATTTTCACCCCCATAATTCATTTTCAAGCAATCCTTTCATTCACTTAATCATTCAAGCAATTATCAAGCATTTAGGCATTATCAAGTCTACATTCATTGGAGCATCTACTTGCATATCTTCATATTTCTACATCAAGGTTTTGGTGAGTTGTAGCATTGCATGTTGTTCATTCATCATTATCTTTTTATTTCATTTCATTTTCAAGGGTTTGACTACCAAACTGGGGTTTGACCAAAGCAAACCCCTATTCACTAACCCTTAACCCTTTTTCCCCTCTTTGCATGTGTGTTTTGTAGGTCTTGTATGCAAATTTGTCAAAGAGCAAGGTGTTAAAAGGTGTCATAATTTCATCAAAGTCTTTCAAAGTCAACAAAGCTCTCAAAAAATCTTGGAGATCACCTACAAACTAAATTTTGTAGATTCAGATCCTAGATACCTATCAGGAACCAAAGTGCAGACCAAGAGCTATAGATTGCATCTTCAAAATTCTTGAAATCTGAAGGTGGACTAAGTCACTATCAGTGGTTAGTTAGTCCCACTATCAAGCTTGAAAAGTGTTTTTTGCATTTCTGGATACCCTTTTGGCTAAAACTTGTTCCAATAGAATCTCCTTGAAATAGGACTAAGTCGCCCAGATTGGCGTAAGTGTCCTAGTTGGATTCAATAGTGAATTCTGCAAGATTCCAGAGCCTCTCTACATCACATTCCAATTTCCAGGTGCACCTCTCCAGTTTTATTCATTTGTGTTACAATTTGTTTACATTCTTAGATCATTTTGCATACAACATTGTGTTTTCAAACAATTCACATTTCATTACTTTTGCATTTATAATCAACATCTTTTACCATTTTATTGCATTTAGGACACTACATTTAGGCATATTCTTATCATATTAGCATTATTCTTGAGTGAAACCCCAATTTTTTGTGGAATACCTTTCTCCTTTTAGGTGAAAAACCCTAGAAGTGTAAGAGAGCCCCCTTTCTACAAAAATTTGTGGTTCAGTAGCAAAGTGGTGGACACTTTGGAAAATTTGGAGGCCTATATGGAGATCACAATTTTGGATGTGAAACATAAGGAAAAGGGATGATAAGTTTATTATCTAAACCTAAGATCAATTCCACTTTTCCAAGGGTTTCATTAGGATGCAAATCAACAAGGTGCATAGATTGACTTTCAACCTCAAAGGTGATCCAATCAGACCTGGATCTAATCCTTTTGAGTCTTATAAATGAATTGGAAATGATTTTGAATGATTAACCTAATTGAACTATATGACCTAATATAAAAAAAGCAATATCCTTAAGGTTGTTAATGACTCACACCATAGCAAAGCTCAATGAATCACAAGTTGGAAGCCACATAGGATAGTGAGGATTACTTTTCACTAGGTTAGCCCCCAAGACAAGCTAGCAAAAGGAGAAACACACTATGTGTAGTGAGAATCATTTGTCACTAGGTGTGTACCCATAACCATACCAAGAGTTATACACCATGATAACTCTGATAAGGTGCTATAAAAAATTATCAAATTCTATGTTAATGCAACTTGTGTAGTTTTTTCACACACACCCCGTTGAAAGCAGGGACCCTCTTTTACTTTCCTTTTTTGGTGTTTTGGCCCTTGGTTTTTTTTGAGGTTTTTTTTCCTTAGCACATGCTTGAATGATTATCTTATTCATCCAAATTCCCCCCTTCTAGGAAGCGCTTTGAAAATCTAATGTTTTGAACTCATTTCGGGTTTTTGGCTCTTTTCAAGAAAGTTCCCTTTGGGCGGAATTCCCTGGTTTCCTTGAAAACCCGTAGTGGCTACTTTACACTGTGATCTGGGGATTTTGGTCCTTCACGAAATTCTACATGGATAAAATTTTCCTAAAATTATGTCCCCTTGTTGGATTCCCGAGTTTCAGCTTGGCCTATCTTGTCGACTGCATTAATGCTTGTTTGTACAATTTCTACGGTGGGTGTTTAATCAATTTTGGGGAGTTTTGTGCCATTAAGTTTTATGATTTTCCTCCTATTGATCTGAAGTGCTTGATCTTGAGGACATGGTCAGATTTGGTGTGTTCGATTTGTGAATTCTTGGACTTGGTGGTGATTTTCCTAGGCGTCATCTATTGTTGGCAAGGGCACTAAAGATTGTTATTTGTCATTGTTGTAATCGAGTTTCACTTCATCAATGGTACATATTCATTGCCCTACTTTTTTATTGTTGAATGTGAATGATCTTTGGCGTCTTGAAGGTGCTTGGAGTCCAGGTTTCTGCATGTTTGGGGCATTGAACATCTGGAAACTAGGGTTGTTCAATTTCGTTAGATTGGTGATCCCTAAGTGAGCTTTTCGAGCTTGTTTTTGAATTTCATTATGAGGTAACTTACTTGTTTAGGCCATAAGGAATCTTCTGAAAACCTAGAAAAATGAGTAAGTTGATCCCAAGCTTGTACTGTGCATAAATGGTGGGGAGGGAATTTGTTTCCTTCATAATGTTTAAATCCCCTCTAGATCCATTATGTAGAATAACCTTCTCAAAACTAAGAATTTAATTTCTCAAGGTGTCTTCTAGAAAATTTGTCTTGGTGACTTGGTAAATTTTTTGGATGACTTGTGGATCTTGAAGCAATATCTTGGTCTCCATCTGATTTACTCTACTATCAAATTGGATCTCTGCTCTAGATTGCGTCCTAAGGTTTTAGATTATTTAGACCACTTGTTGGATCTTCCTCTTTGGAAGATAGATCATAATTAGTATGACCCCCACTTAATTTGGCTACCAAATAACTTCTCAAACCATTGGAAATCTAAGAATATTCAATTCAAACTTGTTGGTTTTTGTGGTTTGGGAAGACTCAAAGGATGGTAACTATTATGGTAAATTTAGCTACAACATATTATCCACTCTTTGGGCTCCTCAATTCAGTTAGATGAAGATTTTGAGGAATAAATCCTTGCATAAAGTGTAATTATTTTGGTGGATGGCCTACCATAAGAGAATTATCATGTTGGATAATCTCCAAAAGAGGCGGAGACATCTTAGCAACAGGTGGTTTCTATGTGAGAAAGAAGAAGAAACAACTTATCATCTTTTATTTCACTTCTATTATTGATCAGTTCGTCAAAAAATTCAATCCTTGTTCAAGGTTAGTTGGGTCTGGAATAAAGATACCAAAAATGTGATGGAGGGGTGGTCCTCGTTGGTGCAACACCCTTTTCTTATTGAGTTATGGGGGTAGACCCTTCTCTTCATGAGTTGGGCACTCTAGAAAGAGCACATCAACAAGAAGTTTTTAGGTATAAAAAATACCCTTGGAAGGTTTTTATGAATCCGGCTATTAACCAAATTATTGAGAATCTTAAAGCAACCTCTTGCAAGCCTAAAAGAAATCCTACTAATTTGATTTTGACATTTCCTTGTCTTAGAATTTATCTGAGGTTCTTAGCTCCCTGAGCTCAAGAATTCCTTTGAATATGAACAATACTCCTCGATCCCCCGATCTCAATTGGTTAAATCTTAAATTTGAAAGCTCAACCAAAGGGAACTCAGGTCAAGAAAGTGAGAGTGGAATTATCTGAGACCATAGTGAAAAGGTTATTCTCACTTGTGTAGTTAATCTGGGTTTACAAACTTCCAATTATCCAAAAGTTGTGGTTGCCTATCATGAGATTCTTATTGCTAAGAAAATTGAAGTGTTGAATCTAGAAATTGAAGGTGATTCAATAAATACAATCATGATGTTGAGTGGGAATTTTTCCCCTTTCTAGGCCTTATAGGACCCCATCTTGTTGGCTCATCATTTCATAATGAACTTTAGGAATTATGAATTTTCTCACGTGTTCCATGTTGGTAACTGTGTCACAAAAAAATGTATCTTTGGACATTTTTATGCTCATTTAAGTCTTTATTATGGATGTTGGCCTAGTTTTTCCTATATTTAATGTTGTAATGTGGTCAACACATTCACATTAGGTCTTGGACCCTTATGAATCAATAATAATTCTATGATGTCTTGTAAAAGTGTTGTGACCCACTTTCACACTTTTCTAGGACCCTTTTATTATAATTCACCTAAATAACCTATTTTTATCACTTATCAAGTCTTATTTCAAAGTGTTGTAAAGAGTTGTAACAAAATTTCATGTTTTTCTAGGCTTGTCATCAATAATTTGACCCTTTCTTATGTTTAAATGACCCCTTAATACACTTGCTAGCCCTACTTAAGTGTGTTTCAGAGAATGATCCTGTTAAACATCATTAAATACACTTTAATTCCGACACCCATTAAAATTTCCCTGGTGGGACCAAGTCACCACGTGGGGTGACTCAGTCCCACTTGGCACAAAAATCAAAATTATTTCAAAATTTTGGCGAGATATTATTCTCTTAACCTTGAGGTCGGCCTGTGATGTATTTTCAGGAAATTTTGTATAATTGTGTATAAATATAGGGTTTTCCTCACATTTTCACCCCCATAATTCATTTTCAAGCAATCCATTCATTCACTTAATCATTCAAGCAATTATCAAGCATTTAGGCATTATCAAGTCTACATTCATTGGAGCATCTACTTGCATATCTTCAAATTTCTACATAAAGAGTTTGGTGAGTTGTAGCATTGCATGTTGTTCATTCATCATTATCTTTCTATTTCATTTCATTTTCAAGGGTTTGACTACCAAACTGGGGTTTGACCAAAGCAAACCCCTATTCACTAACCCTTAACCCTTTTTCCCCTCTTTGCATGTGTGTTTTGTAGGTCTTGTATGCAAATTTGTCAAAGAGAAAGGTGTTAAAAGGTGTCATAATTTCATCAAAGTCTTTCAAATTCAACAAAGCTCTAAAAGAATCTTGGAGATCACCTATAGACTGAATTTTGTAGATTCAGACCTGTTAGGAACCAAAGTGCAGACCAAGAGCTATAGATTGCATCTTCAAAAATTTTGAAATTTGAAGGTGGACTAAGTCACTATCAGTGGTGAATTAGTCCCACTATCAGGCCTGAAAAGTGTTTTCTACATTTCTAGATACCCTTTTGGCTAAAACTTGTTCCAGTAGAATCTCCCTGAAATAGGACTAAGTCGCCCAAATTGGCGTAAGTGTCCTAGTTGGCTTCAATAGTGAATTCTACAGGATTCCAGAGCCTCTCTACATCACATTCCAGTTTCCAGTTGCACCTCTCTAGTTTTATTCATTTGTGTTACAATTTGTTTACATTCTTAGATCATTTTGCATACAACATTGTGTTTTCAAACAATTCACATTTCATTACTTTTGCATTAATAATCAACATATGTTACCATTTTATTGCATTTAGGACATTACATTTAGGCATATTTCAATCATATTAGCATTATTCTTGAGTGAACCCCCAATTTTTTGTGGAATACCTTTCTCCTTTTAGGTGAAAAACCCTAGAAGTGTAAGAGAGCCCCCTTTCTACAAAAATTTGTGGTTTAGTAACAAAGTGGTGGACACTTTGGAAAATTTGGAGGCCTATATGGAGATCACAATTTTGGATGTGAAACATAAGGAAAAGGGATGATAAGTTTATTATCTAAACCTAAGATCAATTCCACTTTTCCAAGGGTTTCATTAGGATGCAAATCAACAAGGTGCATAGATTGACTTTCAACCTCAAAGGTGAGCCAATCAGACCTAGATCTAATCCTTTTGAGTCTTATAAATGAATTGGAAATGATTTTGAATGATTAACCTAATTGAACTATATGACCTAATATAAAAAATGCAATATCCTAAAGATGAACAAATGAAAACAATAATTTGTAGCAGATTTGGGAGAGGCAGAGTGATGTGTACATGTCACCAAAATTTGAATTCACTATACAAAGAGGGAATTAGATGCCTAGGGGTGTATGATTCTTTGATGAGGGTCCTAAAACTAATTTTGTAGTCCTCTGATGTTGGATCTGGGCTCCTAATTCCTAGTTACAGAGTTGTCAAAATGTTGTCAATAAATTTTGTAGGTGAGTTTACGTGCCTTGAAAACTTTAATGACAACAAATGCAAAAATTAATGAATTGCATTCAAACTTCCCTTAATCCTCCTTAAATCTATAACCTACACATTCAAAGAGAGGTAATTTTTTGTTCCATAAAGGGGCTTGACTCAGTCAAACCCCGAGTAAGTGTTCCCACTTCCACAATGGTAAAATTTCAATGATAAATGATAATGGAAAGGAAAGATGAAATCACAATATGCTACAAATCACCACCCTTAAATGGCTACCTTATAGGACTGAAGTCATACACATCTCATCAAGGATTTGGAATTTTCTTGCTTGAATGCTTGAGTGCTTTGGAGACCTACAAAAAGATGTTAGCCTTCACAAAATAATGATAACATGAACACATATAAATTTTGACATGATGTTGGATCTTGAATTATTATAATAAATCTTTAAAATGTTTCTCTTGACTTGCTCCTGAATGCTCTTGATAATAATATTTTCTCAATAGTGTGTCTCCCAAAAGTCTTCTATTTTCAAATGGTGAAAAGACTAGGGATTTATAGGTATTTTTCCAATTTCCCAAAAATTAGATTTCAAAAGCCAACACTTGAAATTTGAATTTTGGATGTTAAAATAACACCAACAACACATTTGAATTTGGGTCCTAAATAATAAGGGGAACCCATTCACCCATAGGAAAATGGGTCATGGCCAAAATTTCTAGGACACACTTAGTCAGGAGCAAAAAAAAAATAGGTTAAATTTATTCAATACTTGCAATCCTTTGGAAAACAATAAAAATTAGACCTTTGAATGAATAATTTGGAAAAATAGGAGCTTAATTAAGACCAATAAATTATGGGGATAAAACATAATGTGAAATTGTTAAGGGTGACAATTTTCTACACTATATTTAGCCCCCACTTTAGTGAGAGTACATGAACTTATGCTCAAACTCACACTAAAGTAGAGAAATATATGTCAAGAGGGGTTAAAATGTATAAGTGTTGAAGAGATAGGATGAATAAGGATCAAGGGAGGTGATAAAGCCCCCAGGATCTAAGATCCCATGACAAACTAACATAGGCACAAAGGAACACATGCACATGTATGATAGGCAGCAAGATAGCATACATAAACATACAACATAAAACATGAAGTATACATGATGAAAACACATGGAATGATGGAACATAAAGATGATGAAGAGAAGAAAATAAATACGATGTAAACATGAAGAATACACACAACAAAACACAAGGAACTAGTACTAAAAGACTCAAGTCGGTAAGGCAAAGAGACCTCAATCTTAAATTGTCTCAAATACCAAACATCATCCATTGAATAAATGGATGCTCCCATGAGGACTAGCAAGTTTTGTTATGTCACATCACTCATGAGCCACATGGATCTATTAGCAAGCAATATATGGATAGGTGTCCATACAATATGACGGGTTCCATAAGTCTAGCAAGGCGTATTACGCCAAGCACTCATGAAATACATGGCTCCACTGGAAAGAAAGGTGTGTTATGCTAGGTAGCCATGTTAAGGTTGTTCATGACTCACACCATAGAAAAGCTCAATGAATCACAAGTTGGAAGCCACATGGGATAGTGAGGATTACTTTTCACTAGGTTAGCCCCCAAGACAAGCTAGCAAAATGAGAAACACACTATGTCTAGTGAAAATCATTTGTCACTAGGTGTGTACCCATAACCATACCAAGAGTTATACTCCATGATAACTCTGAGAAGGTGCTATAAAAAATTATCAAAATTCTATGTTAATGCAACATGTTGTGCAGTTTTTTCACACACACGCCCCGCTAAAAGCAGGGACCCTCTTTTACTTTCCTTTTTTGGTGATTTGGCCCTTGGTTTTTCTTGAGGTTTTGTTGCCTTAGCACGTGCTTGAATGATTATCTTATTCATCCAAATGCCCCCCTTCTAAGAAGCACTTTTAAAATCTAATGTTTTGAACTCATTTCGGGTTTTTGGCTCTTTTCAGGAAAATTCCCTTAGGCAGAATTCCCCGATTTCCTTGAAAACCTGTGGTGGCTGCTTTACACTATGATATGGGGATTTTGGTCCTTCACAGAATTCTGCATGGAACAAATTTTCCTAAAATTATGTCCCCTTGTTGGATTCCCGAGTTTTGGCTTGGCCTATCTTGTCAACTACATTAATGCTCATTTGTACGATTTCTGCAGTGGGTGTTTAATCGATTTTGGGGAGTTTTGTGCCATTAAGTTTTATCATTTGCCTCCTATTGATCTGAAGTGCTTGATCTTGAGGACTTGGTCAGATTTGGTGTGTTCGATTTGTGAATTCTTGGACTTGGTCATGATTTTCCTAGGCGTCATCTATTGTTGGCAAGGGTACTAAAGATTGTTATTTGTCATTGTTGTAATTGAGTTTCACTTCATCAATGGTACGTATTCATTGCCTTGCTTTTTTATTGTTGAATGTGAATGGTCTTTGGCATCTTGAGGGTGCTTGGAGTCTAGGTTTTTGCATGTTTGGGGCATTGAACATCTAGAAACTAGGGTTGTTCGATTTCGTTAGATTGGTGATCCCTAAGTGAGATTTTTGAGCTTATTTTTGAATTTCATTATGAGGTAGCTTACTTTTTTAGGCCATAAGGAATCTTCTAAAAAACCTAGAAAAATGAGTAAGTTGAGCCCAAGCTTGTACTGTGCATTCATGGTAGAATTTTAGGCTTTCATGCTTAGGGAATTACCAATTCCTTTTGAATTACTTTAGGGTGAGCCTCAAATCTAAAGATGATCTGCAAGAGGTTCAAATCAAACTAGTTCCAATCCCAAGATCCTCAAATTTATGATCATTTGATCAATTTGAGTGAGGTCACGAGAAAACATTGACATTGGATATTTCAAGGTTTTCGCAGAATTCCTTAACTGCCGGAATTCCCTGATTTTCTATTTTCTCCTCATTTCCCCAAAATCTACAGTGATTCAGAGTTATGCCTGCTTCACGGATTTTTGTTCCCTCTAGATTTTACCAAAATTTCCTTTGTTCCTTCATTTTTCCAGAATTCGTAGACTATTGCTATTTTTGCGAATTTATGTCCTGGGCAGAATTCTCTAAAACTTTGTTGAAAATGAGGAACCCAGAGATAGCATGATTTATTAGCTGGTGATTATGCATTGTATGATTGATTTGAATTACTTAAAGATGTATCATGTTGTTTCTAGTTAATGACAGTTGATTAAATTATTATTGGGTGCTTTTATGTTTATTTTGCTAAAATCCATCTAGTTGACTTCCATCTGGTTAGAGGTAATTGATACTAATGTTGGATTATGGGATTATGAGGAGTTCAAGACAAGGATGGCAGCACAAAATCTCCCTTTTCTAGCCAGGACATTGGAATCAGGGTTGGCACATGTAGTTGGATTCCCTCCTATAGTGCAGTGTTATGAATTGGTGCTTGAGTGTGTGAGACACTATGACAAAGGTACACAAAGGATAGTTGGCCCTCAAGGAAGAATTGTGGAAAATCTAAATCTTATGTCTATAGCCTAGACCTTTGACATGCCAGACAAATCTAATGTGGTGGATTTTCATATAGATATGGCAAAGAAGTTCTATGATGAAGATACCATCAAGGCCCAACATGTCATCAATTCCTAGTTGGAGAAGCCTATGTCCCACTTTTCCAAGCTACCCAGGCAGCTATTCAGAGCAAAATTTAAGGAATACTATGATGTTATCACCCTTCTTAGTAGGGTGGTAGGGTTGAAGAGTGCAGGAGTGCTTGAGAATTGGATGTTCCATGTCATTGTGAGGATGGAGCAGAATGTTAACTACCATTGGGTAGGCATTATAAAGTGTCATGATTCATGAATAGATGTGTAATGTCCTACAAATGAAGACCTCCACAATGACCTCCTACTTGTTTTATGCACTTGCACAATCTCATTCATACAAGGGACTAAGTACAAGGGGTGTGTTTGGACAAGATGTAATCTATGAGGTTTATCCACAGCTACACTTGGGTAACTTGAGCTATAGGAGGATGAATGAGGCATTCACCATGTACATCACTAGGTTGCTCCAAGGTGTAGAGCATGTAAGGATATCTGATAATGCCAAGGAGCTAATCAAAAGGTATGGGGATTGGTTCATATAGTTTCCCACCTTTTCATATATAAGGATAGAAGGTTGTCAGAGGGCTCCATAAAAACTTCCCAAGTATCCCATAGATCACATTATACTTTTGGAGGTCACAAGGAAAATATGTGATTTTGATGCAACTGTGAAAAAGGATAAGCATAAGACTGGATTTGGTGGAGATTTTCCTTTGAGGATAGGTAGTAGTGAGCCATGCCCTTCTATTAATTTGGCCTATGCTTCTAAAGAAGAAATGAGCACTCTTGGGTTATCCTTTCATTCCAAGAGATCTAGGTTTGATAGGACTAGCGAGGCACAAAAGAAGGCTAGCAGAGAATATAGTCACAAGGATGATATAGAGGACTATTGGGCCAATTGCAGTGATGAATTTGAGATCAGAAGGAAGAAGTTTTCCAAGCTACATGTTAACTTGGTTCGGCTATATAATGTGAAGGCCACTCCAGATCAAGTTGAAGATTATGGAGATTTGATTTAGGGCCATGATTATGAGGCAGTGAAGGATAAATTAGTGGGAGAGGTAGACTGGCTGGAGGAAGAGAAAAAAATTTAGAGAAACTTATGACTCTAGTGATTAAGTATACAAAGTTATGGCTCAAGCATAAGATGTGGGAACTGGAAAGTGAAGGTGTGCAATGCACCTATGATTTAATGGGTGACTTGGAGTCTCATTCCACTTTTGAGGAGTCAACTAAGCAAGATCCTAAGGGTAAGGGCAAGGTGAGCTCTCCTTTTAAGATCAATATTAAAGATGTTCAAGCAGAGGAAGTACAAGAGGCAGAAAAATAAAGAAAGCCTATTGCAAAGAAGAGGAAACATATTTCTAAGACAAAGCAGTTAGCAAAGGATGAGGTTGAAAAGGAAGATAAAGAGGTTAGTGTTCTTGTGCCCAAGAGAAGAAGGATAGTAATATTGTCACAGAAGGAAAAGGAAAGCTCCAAGGCAGGGTAGGAAGTTATCCCACCTGTGATAAATGTGGAGAGCTTGGGAGAAAGGACACACGTATATACAAGGAGATCAAGAACTCCTCCTAAGGACAGTGTGCCAAGGAAGGATGCTCCTTCAGTCATTCCTGCTACAGAACAACATAATGATATTCCTCTTTCTCATGAAGCTCACAGTGAACCAGGTGAATCCAAGGAGGCGGAAAGTCATTAAGATCCAGCAGGAGGAGAATTTCAAGGTGAGCTCTATAGTGCTAAGGCAGAAATAAAGAATGTGTTGCAGTCTCCCCTGGTAACTTATGAAGATTCACCTACTAGAAGTGAAGAAGATAGACCTCCTCAGAGAGAGGAAATACTGGTTAGGACTCCATCACCGGTACATGAAGGAGAAGGGCATGGCAAAGAAAAGAAAGAAACAGTTGAAGAGATTCCTGAGAAATAGGATTTGAGCAAAGATCCACCCAGGGATCAACATGATGAATTTGGACAAAGTAATGTGCAATTTGATTCGACTGTTGTAGGCTAGTTAGATAAAGAATTAAGGAGTAAATAGATTATTGTAGATGATACTCCTCCCAATTGGGATAAATTATTGGTGAATATAGGGACGGGTAAAGCAAAGAAGAAAGCCAGAGTCATCTCAAAGATTGAGAGAGATGAAGCAAATAACTAGGTGATTCACATTGCTACTCCTGCTCCTGATAAGAATAACGATGATGTGACTAGAAGTGATTACAGTGTGTAGACTATTAACCTAGGGCCTACTTCCATGGAACAAGGGATTGAAGAGTATGAAGGCTCTAGTGTTGTGATCTTAGGTAGGTTGACAAAGGAAGTGCAAACCAAGCAAGAGATTAAGAGGGAAAATGAGAAATTAAAGAAGTATATGCAAGATTTAATGAAGCCCTTGCAATCCATCAGCTCCTCATCATTTGCTGCTAGCTTCTTGCCACAAGAAATAATAACTGAGATGGAAAGAATGAAAGCTACTACTCATGCCACAATGAGTTGGTTGCAAGAGGTGCGAGTTAGGGGAGACAATGCTATCAAAAACATTTCCATTGGTGGAGATGCTATGAGGCCAATAGATTAGTTAAATAATGTATTAGCTCAAGATAAGGAAGATTTGGATCTCTTGTTACAAAGGATTAAAACCATCATGGATTATACTGAAGATAAATTGATAAGTGATCGAATTATTCCTTCCTCCAAAGTTGCAGAACCCTGGGAATGGTTTGAATTTTTGTAAATAAGGCAAAGGGTTTTAAAGAAAGTATATAAGCAGGGGAAACAAATTGAGGACACCTTGACTAAAATCTACAACAAATGCATTGCTTTCTTTGAGGTTATTATAGGAAGAAAGAGGTTTGCACCAAAACATTTGAGCTTGGAACAATTGAGAAAGTGGTAGCAAGATGTGTATTCCCCAATCAATGAGGATCCAGTCACTGAACATCAGTTGGATGATGCAACCACCTACATTGCAATAATGGATAAATATCAAGCTAGTAAGGTGGATTGGGATAAAGTTATAGAGAAGACAAGAAAGGACATTAAATCAATTGAAAGGAGAATTAAAGCATTGGATATGCCACCTATAGCCGACTTGGGCAATATATTTTTGATGGTGCAGGATAGGATGGGGTGAGATAAGGACAAAGGAGGAAGCAGTTAATGCAATTCCTCATCGAAATTTGTGCTTCCCCATTATTTTTCTTCTTCCTTCACATGCATTGGACCGAATTACATTGGGGACCCTAGGCCAACCTGGATGAACCCAAGCATTTAATGTTATTTCATGTTGTTCTAGAACTTCTTGGGCCAACTTTTTTGTGGCCAGTTTTTATTGTAAACCCTAATTAGGCCGAAATATCTTGAGGGGTTTCTATAAATTTTGCATTTTGCCTCATTTGTAAGGGCTAGAGAGTTTTGATATTAGAGTGAATTGAGCAGTATAGCAAGAGCTAGAGTTAGAAGTTAGTCTTATTTTCAAGCAAACAAGTGTTGTAACATAATACTAGAATTGTTGCTACTTTGGGTAATTTAATCCAAGTGAAGACATTATGATTTGGTGCCTTTCTTGTGTTGAATTTTATTTGGCATGGTTCTTGTGATTCTATCTTTGGAATTGCTCAAGTTTATTTGATATATGCTAGGTTAATGTTAGATAAATTGATAGTGTTTATGATTTGATGCTTGAGGTGTTGTAGAAATCTCTAGTCCATACTTTTCTCAACCAATTGATTGTTAGTTGCTTTGCAAAGTTAGCCTGGACTTTAAATTCACTATACTTAGTTCAATTGTGGATATTTGTTTATTGAAATTGCAATAAGGTTGCTTTGGATGAATGTTTGTGATCTAAAAACCTTTAATACCTTAGAAGATTGCACTATTTCTATAAGATTGCAGATTCATCTGGGTCAAGCAGAAATCAGTTTATGAGGGATTGGTACATTTCATGTGTTTCATCATTTGCATTGTTAATCTTAGGTTTAGTGTAAATTTTAAGAATTTCTCTAATACCTTATCTCTTTTGTTATTTCTTTTATCATTTGGGTTAGATTTAGGATTGGAAGTATCATCATATTGCTAAATTTGATAAATCTAAGGATTTAGTATTTGATTGTAGTAAGGTCCCTTTGTGATTACCAACATTTTTACATTTATCACTAAGTTGTTTATGCATTGTCAAGACCTGACATTAGATACCTTGGGGTTAGCTCTTGAGGCTTGTTGATAGAGATTTACCTTTCAAGAGAGATAGGATACTTGTATCTTGTCTGAGTTGTTGCTTTGAAGAAAACACCATCAATACAACACTAAGTTCAATGCCTATGAACAAAGTGAATAAAAAAATCCATTTAACTCACCTTAGGGAGTGCAAAAAAATAATGATAAGACAAGGCCAGGACATCAAGGGATGTTATGATAACACCACCTCAAAAGATCATTTTAACAACATCAAAGGGGCATTACTTAATGCATGAAAGGTCACACCTTAGGGAACATCATACATGATATCACCACCAAGAGAGGACAAATCAAAGAATAGAAAATCCCACCCTAGGGAACACTAGCCATAATATTACCACTAAGGCAAAAATCATAAGCCAAGAAATATCACACTCTTATTAGACATCAAGTCTAATATTACAACGAAGGAGATGCATCACATGGATTAAGAAGACCACAATTTGGTTGAAAAGGTCACACTTCCTAGGAGATGTATACTATCATCACTAAGAAGAGACCATTTCTTATGCAAACAAAAATCAAGGGATTATATGCCCCCCCTTAAAATGGTAGTGTACTTTCTATACTAACATTTTAAGGAGATATAAATGGATTCCAATAAGGAATACACTTAGGAAAGGATACCTAACCCCTTGCCCCCAAGTGTAAGGACAAAAGGTGAGCCAAATGGATGATGATATGCTACCCAACTCCTTGCAAGATGATTTACATAGAATAAAATGAATGTGGTAGTGAGCATAGTTGATACTATAACTATCACATGACAAGGAGCAAAGGAAACTATTTTCAATTTATTACATGGTCATATTGAGCCACATAAGGATCCAATTCTCTCAATACCTTCTTTAAAGCATGGCATTCATCGGTAAGATGCCCAAGTCTTCTATGGTATGCACAATAAGACATGTTTGTATTATTTCCTTTCTTACCTTATCGTTCATGGATAGTTGGTAATAGTAATTCCTTGGTTGAGAAGTGTTTGTAAGGCACGTTCAATCTAGGTTATAGTATGTAGAAAAGGTAACTTCTTAAGTCCATAAGGTTTATTTTTCTTACTTGGTTGATCGATTGTTTGATGTGAATGTGGAGAATCTTCGTAACCTAATCCCTTAGTATCTTTTGATGGTGTTTGTTCTAAAAGGTGATGGATTTCATGCTTATTCTTTATGTCACATCTTTCTTTTGTCAAAATCCTAAATCCTTGGTTGTAACACTGCTCTAGGTTGATGGGTGTGTTGGTGACTTTGTTCTCACAAGATAGAGGGGCATGGGTAGGTATGTTTTTATTGTGAGAGTGGTCCATAAAATGTTCCATGTTCATTGGTTGAGGTATGTCTTATGATTCAATTTTGGGATCTAAAAGGTTAAGCATGTCAAGTGTCAGAATTGTAGGAGTTGTTGGTTGTTGACATGGGTTATTAAGCCATTACATTGAGGGATAAAAGGATACATTGTTTTCAAGGTTACATAATGAGTTTTGTATGAATTCTTGCATGATATCTTCATCTTTACCCAAGATATCTATCTCATGAGAACATGCATTAGAAGGTGAAGGACCACCAATGTGAGTATCAGGATTAGAATCATCACCAAAAACACAACTTGAAATATCAACCAAATATTTCAAGGAAATCAAAACTTTACCAAAACACATATCCATGATGAGATTTTGCAATAAGGCTATTAAACAACAGGTGAAGGAAACTAAGATAGCAACTCCAGACATATGCTCTTGAGATTATTCTATCATATAAAGTTGACTGATGCCCAAATAATAGGACAAAGTCACCCAAGGGCATTTGGGTCCTAGTTAGGGGTTCTGGAACTTCAAAGTTTGGTTGTGTACTACACTATTTAAGAATGTTGACTTTACTTGCAATCAATTGTAATAGTAAATAAATTTCTACAATTTTCTTAATGCATCCCAATTTAATGCAAAATACAAGTATGCAATGATTTTGAAGATGTTTAAACAAGTTTTAATGCAAATTTTTATATTTGAAATGTAATAATTGACTTATTACAAGATGCAAAGACCTAGAAATGGTGACTTTTGAATGAAAATTTTGACCATAAACAATGCACTTTCTTTCACCAAATAAACTAAATGCAAAATTCTTTAGAATATACAATTATGAATTTTAAATAGAGATAGACAAGTAGAGACAAACTGAGAAGCCAAAGATAGAAAAGTGTGAAAATTACTGTTGATGAACTTGTATAAGGACAAGGTCACCCAAGGGCATTTGATTCCTTGATCAGGGTTTTGGAAATTGAAAAAATAAATGTCTAAGTTGTTGTTTAAGGCTATTGTTCCTATCTACAAACAAGTTTGATAGAGACTTTTTTCAAAAAAATTCCAATGTAAAGGAAATGCAAATGTAAGAAAATATTGGAACAAAATGGCACTTTTTTTAATGCAATTTTGAAATGAAAATCTGATCTAAATGACTGAAACACACCCTAATGTAAGATATGATGCAATATTTTCATATTTAAATTATGACTTTTATGATGCAAATATGAAACCCTAAATGAGAAATGCAATCTAACAAAATGATGTAAAACCTAGATCTAGGATTTGAAAGACTACCAAATCAGAAAGCTATGATGTCAAATGTCGGGTTCACCAAAATGAAACATAGGGAAATTGTGGGATGATGCTAAGTTTATTATCTAAATCTAAGATGATCAATTCCATTTTTCCAAGGGTTTCATTAGGATGCAAATCAACAAGGTGTATAGATTGACTTTCAACATCAAAGGTGAGCCAATCAAACTTGGATCTAATCCTTTTGAGTCTTAGAAATGAATTAGAAATTATTTGGAATGATTAACTTAATTGAACTAAATGACCTAATATGAAAATGCAATATCCCGAAGATGAACAAACGAAAACAATAATTTGTAAGCAAAACTGGGAGAGGAAGAGTGATGTGTACCTATCATAAAAATTTGAATTTAGCATGCAAAGAGGGATCAGACACTTAAGGGCATATGAGTCTTTGACGAGGTTCCTAAAAATAATATTTTAGTCCTTTGATGTTGAATCTAAGATCATAATTCTCAGTTGTAGAGTTATCAAAATGTTGTCAGTAAATTTTGTAGGTGAGTTTTCATGGCTTGATAACTTTGATGATAACAAACACAACAATGAATGCATTTCCTTCAAACTTCCCTTGATCCTCCTCAAAACTTTAACCTACACAAATTGAAAGAGTGGGAAAATGTTGTGCCATATAGGGGCTTGCCTCAATTAAAAATCGGGTAAATACTCCCACTTCCACAATGAAAAAATGTCATTGATAAATGATAATGGAAAAGAAGGAATGATGAAATCACAATGTACTACAACTCACCACCCTTCAATGGCTTCCTTGAAGGACTGAAGTCATTCACATCTCCTAAATGTTATAAATATGAATTAAAAAGAACCTAATTGAAGTTGTACACACACTTCAAAGGATCAACCAAGAAAGACACCATCCACATGAACAAGAAAGTGAGGCATCATGAGCAAGAAGACAATATGATCAAACGATGATCTATGATGTATTGATCTAGAATCTCTAGAATATATGAGATGATTTACAATGAAAAAGCACCTTGTTTATTTAGGAAAGTTGATAGGAGGTGGGATAATTACCTTGGATGCAAACATTAAATTCCTAATGCATAATTTTAAATGCATAAGTGAAATATTAAATGCCTAGATAACTATAATCTAATTAATGAGCCATAGCACCATTATAACTAGTTTCTAGAAATGACGCCTAGGAAACTTAACTCCTAAGTAAACTCATAATAATGTGAATAGGTCCTCACTAAGAACTAGTTAGGAAATAACCCCATTCACACTAACACCCCCACTAAGTGCAACTTAGGGAGTGTAGTTATTATGCAAATGATGCAAGTGCAATATGGGTCCCAACAACAAGGCCGTGTTAGGTACCCATGTAAAACTAATCAATGCAACTAATCTCTCACAAAAAGAGAAAAGGAGAAAACCTCAAGGGACAAAACTCCTCTCCAAAAAAGAGATGCAATGCAAATCATGTACAAGTGATAGAAGTGATGTATGGAGGTCTCAACATCAATATCCCTCAAGAGCTACATCCATCACAAGAATACAATATAATATAATCAATAGCCCCACATAAGAGGGAAATAGAGAGACTATATAGTCCCCCCATAATGTGTAATCACCTACAAAAATGGTAAGTTCCTGAAGACAAAATAAGATCCAATGTCGACAAACAACTTGTCTCCCTTTCAGAAGGAACAAAATAAAGTAAAAATGCATAAATGATTCATATTCTAGATAGGAATTTGTAGGAAGAGGAATCCATATGAATGATAATGATGAATTCTCTAAAATCTGCTTGTGTGTCTCCTTTACCACTCAAGATGAAGATGCCATAATAAAATCAAGTACATGCCCAATCAAAGAAGAAGGTGACAAATCAAGACTATATGGAAAATGATGTTGAAAAAGATCCAAATAAAAATATGGTTTGACAATAGTTGTACAATGGTTGCCATCAAAGAGGAGAGATAACCCCTCAAATGTGTCCTCCAAATCTAAAATGTGAGACTCCACAAACAAGGATGCAATGTTTGTCAAATAAGAATCCCAATCAAGAAGACAATCAGATACTTGTAATGAATCACCAACATAAGTTGAATTTGGTCATGTTGAATAGGAATGATGGAAGCCTCAATCAATGACTCTGCACAAGGAATCACTAAAGGAGAAGGCACATCAACTATCTCTAATGGAGAAGAAGTATCTAAAGAACCCTTGACATCCTTATTTGAAGATTCAAAGTATTCCAAATCTATAAACTCCTGCATAGTATTATGATCATAGGGTATCTCGCATGTAGAATGAAGAGGCTCATGAACTTTTGAATCATGATCATCAGGGAATGGTGGAGTATCAGGATCTCTATATAGCTCCCCAATCTTAGTCCAAAGAGTATGAGGACAATCATAATGATCAATACCTTTCAAAATATCATCATCAATATGCATTGCAATAACCTCTAAGGCAGCATACCTTTTACAACTCCAAGAAAATTTTTGGAAACCTTTATCTGGAGGGGGAACTAAAATATACAAATGTGGCAAAACCTATAGTGATTGGAGATGGTTTATGATGCAATCTCTCCATTGTTTATAGTTTCCCCTTTCCAACATAAGCAGTGAAAGATGAAATGAAAACCCCATAATGAATTATGATTGATCTCCAAGATTACAAAGACATTAACCTTCAATAGCAATTAGAAACTCCCAAATATGATGCACAACTGAAAATGAAGCCTCCCAATGCAAATAAACCTTCTCCAAATTGCAGTATGTCCAATATATCAGCCAAATACCTCAAATTGTAAAAACTCAATAGAATGTCCTTGGAGCTGAATCTGAAAAAAGTGAGTGCACAGAATGATAGAGCTCTAAATCACCTTTGAAATGTCATTGGAATCTCCAAAATTTGAAAAAACTGGTAAAAAGATATGAGCTTGAGATTCTAAATGGAAGGAATGAATTCAGTTGGCTATAATTCATACCCACAACAAAATCTAGAAAAAATGGCCTACACCACTGTGAAGTATGTGGAACTAGCTTTCTGTCAATATCTCGTTTATAGAATTCTGATACCGTGGTGAAAAGTTATGGAAAAATGAAAAAAAGTTGTATTAGGACAAATCAAGTACTAAGAAGGCTAAGTAGGGGAAAAAATTGAAGATTAATCTGACATAAAACTATAGCCCTTGGTGCTAATAGTTGATCACCAATGTGACTGCAAGTGGCTCCAAAATAAAAAATCCCACCACCAGGCGAGCGATAGGTGAGCTAGGTGTCGATGGAGACTCCTCAAGTGCCACTCGGCAATGATAAGCCCATGGATAGTGATATGACCAAGGTCCCTATGATATGGGTGATTGGTACAAGAGAAAAGAACTTACAACGAGGGAAATATCAAAATTTGAAGAGTTGACCATGGTCGTAATACCTTGGGTGAGCAAGAGTTGAGGATACCCAGTGGTAGGAGAATAAATGTTGCATACAGCTACAGACAAGGGCTCTAACAAAATACTACCCAAAGTACTTTCAGATGTGGTAGGATATAAATGCCACCAAAAAATATTTAAAACAACCCACAGTAAAAATATATATGTTGGAACAATAAATGTGCTTGAAATATTTTATAGCTCGTGGAAATATTATTTCAAACCCCACAGATTATTTCACCCACACAATAATTTTAATAGCTCGATAAAAAATAATTCATCTATAGAATATATAAAATAGTTTTTTTTTTATTCTGCAAAAAAAATCATACCCGTACTCAAGCGGATCATACGGCCTGTTGAGGTAAAAAAAATTGCCTCTTAAACAATTGATGTTGAATATAGGTGTATTATATATGAATCCTTGTCTCTCGAACTCTCAAAAATTGACGGTGAGATCTAATTGGGCTCAAAGTGCACCCAAAGCTTTGCAACCTCCATATCTTGCAATTTCTTCAAACCCTCATATAGAGACTACCTCTAGGAGAAAATGTCAAATTTTGATGATTAGATAGGTGTTCCTAGGGTTTTTGGACCTCCTGATCACAATGATAGGGTCAAATCTAACCCAAGGTGCTTTAGAAATCAGCTACCTTCAAGATGATGACAACTAGCCCATTATGCAAACCCTTCAACCTCTAATAATCTCCTCAGCTCAACTTTCCAAATATGAGATGGAATTTGCATGGCCTATGCTCTAAAACCATGTTGAAAATATGAATGAACAAGAACCCAATTGAAGCTATGCACACTTCAAAGGATCAACCAAGAAAGACACCATCTACATGAACAAGAAAGTGATGTATCATGAGCAAGAAGTGTCACGTCTCGAACTCGGATGCTCCTTGTTTTGGCTTTGTGTGGATTTGACATATGATTGGATGTGTGTGGTAAAATACATAATGAATACTATGGCATTTGGGTGTGATGAAATATGAAATGTTGCTTTAATTTAGGAAAAGTTGAATGTCTTGAATGCAATTTATTTTGAATAAGATGAAAAATGGAAAATGTTATTACAATTCATGAGGTTTAATGTTTTGATTTATATCTTTATGTGGATACTAATCTATTGATGTGTGCCTAAGGGTAATGAGTTGTAGGTCATCGAAGACCAAGGGTGTGGCTAAGGAGAGAAGGTTAGCTTCTTGGAAGGGTACAACAAGAACGAAACTCTCACATACACACACGTGCACATAGTGTCATTGAGATGCATCTAATTTAATTAAATGCATAATGGTGTGTTTTTCAGAATGTTTATTTTAATTTATGAAGGAGAAATAAAAAGGTGTGATGGAAATAATAGAAAGTAACTTAGCTTAAAGAATTTTATTATGCAAATAAATGCACATGCTTTGTTGAGTGAAAACAATTTTACTGAAGTTGTTTATTAGTTGGTAAATTGTTATTTATATTAGAAAGGAAACATTTTATGTACTATAAAGTGGTATTCATTTATTTATTTATTTGGAAATAAATAAATATAGTGAAATTAAAAGTTAATTTTTGGTAAAGAAAGGAAGCATCGGGAAATTGAATTTAATTGGAATTTCAAGATTAGGTTCGGAAAATCTTTAAAAAGAGGGAAATGGGATAACGAAAACACAACATACTTTCTTGATCTTTCTTTTCTAGAAATAATGAAAACTTGCATAGTAGAATAGATTTAGTTTGTAATTTCTTGGGAGCTAAAAAGAAAAAAAGAAACCAAGAAAAAAAAGAAAGAAGGTGATTGCACTGAAAAAATCAATTCTAAAATAAAGGAAAGCTCCAAAAGATAGGGCGAGGGTACAAGAAGAGGAAGTTCTTTTGGGGAAAGTGAATACCAGGTTCCTTAATTGCCCCCATTGTTTTTCTTTTGCAAGAAAATAAAAATGTATGTCTGTGAATAATCATTTTACGCTTCCAATAATGATTTATAGATGCACCTTGTATCTCTGAAAGTTTAATAAATTACCTCACCTTTTTAAGTAATTTCTTTTACACTTTTATATTCTCTATGTAGAACCTTATACAAGAATAGCTAAAATTTACTTTATGCTTTACCATGCGTGAACCCAAACCTGTGAATCTAAACCTAGATTATTGTAAAATCTCTTTCTCAATCAAAAGATAACTTTTTCAACCATAAATAAAAATGTAAGTAATACTATATATATGTGTGTGTGTGTGTGTATATATATGTATATTAAATATATATAATTATGCAGATATATATATAAGATTTTATATATTTAGCACATGGGATTTATTTGAGCCGTATATTTCATTTTTTGTTGTTTAAGAAATAGTATTTTGGTGCGTTGGAAGGATGGAGAGGGAGGCTTACACCTTCCTTCTGCCACCACCCCCACGTCCTACCATGAGGAGGGCTATCAGTGGGGGCAGTGTTCCCCCACAGGCTATAGCTTATGGAGGAGGCACTGCCTCCCACAGGCAACACCTCCCTCATGGAAGGTTGAACGAGTGTTTGTTAAATATTTTATTTAAAAACTTAAACCTCCTCTATTTCGCTAGTATAAAATATGATTATTATAACATTTTAAATATATTTATATAAAAAGATATATATATACATATATATAATTGTTTGTATCTATATATATATATTTGCATATATATGTATATATATATATTTATATATTTATATACGAACAAAATTACTGACTCTATTGATGATAAATGATTGAACTATACCTTATTTTCCCGAATTGGGACTTTTCTCCAAGAGATTATCTCGATAATTTTTGGAAAACTATTGCCTTGTACAGAGAAGATTAATAATCTTGAGAATTAAATGAGTATATACATAATCTTGAATATTTATTTTATCTTTTTACTATACCAATTATAGTGTATCTATTAGACAACATTCTTTTTGTTTATCATTAATACCATTGGATTCTTATTTTTAACTAGAGAGTAATTATTCAAATCTTATTGTATTTACCATCTTATTAAATCAACGTTTAGTATAACCACCCATAAAAATATGCCA
The DNA here is from genome assembly GCA_007258455.2 of Sequoia sempervirens. Lineage (NCBI taxonomy): Eukaryota > Viridiplantae > Streptophyta > Pinopsida > Cupressales > Cupressaceae > Sequoia > Sequoia sempervirens. Next base: position 56,202 of record VDFB02260189.1, on the reverse strand, counting down.
ATAAACATTTACCTTTACTCTGTGTGTTTTTAGAGATTTATATATATTCCATTAATCAGGAAAAACTATTCACCTATATGGTAACAATATACCCTTGATTGTATAATTTGAATTTATAAAAGTAAAATATATAGATAAATGTATATAAACATATATAGGAAAATCTAAACTTATAAATATATTTATATACTAGAGCATATGAATGTGTTAGTTTTTATTTCCAAACTGGAAAAGACAAATTACCCTATTTATTTTTACTATCAGTTGATTCAATACTACATTAAATTGTTATGTTTTTTGTATTCTAAAAAGGCACTAGAAAGAGAATTTTGGTTTTACTTTTATCAGTAAATATTTGATTGTTAAATTTGTGATTGGAGTGACACAACATTTTTGGTTAATAAGAAAAATTCCTAAATTACTCCTACAAGTACTTTTTTTACTGAATGATAATTTATTTCCCTTCAAATGTGATTGTTTTTCTACAAAAAATATTTTACCTTTAGAATGTATGCAAGGCTATGAACTATTATGAAAACCAGATTGTGGTAAAACTATAAATAGTGTGATGTTTCTATTTGTGAAATGGTAAACTTTGGAAATATTACAAATTTGTGTTAAGACATAAGCATTTTATGGGATTATATATTGGAATCTTATTTCTTGAACAAGGAAACATGGAAATTTTGGAATGATATATGTTACCGCAAATGCTCATAGAAAATGCTCTAGTTTATGCATTTACGTGATTTATGTGAATTTATGCATTATGAGTAGACTTTCGGGACTGGATGTCGAAGGTGGACCCATAGAGACGATAGTTTTACCTTTTCTAAAACTATCATTTATTTTATATTTATGTTTGGCCAAGTAATGTACCATTGAAATAGATGGAATAAAAGCCTAGAATTAAATGTTATGTAGGTCTCTACCTCCTCCTGTTTGCAAGAAATATGTTATTCTTAGTATAGGAATGCATATAGGCATTAGGCTTGCATCAAGAGTTCCCTCCTGTTGTATTGTTCCAAGTTGCTAGGCTCCTCAAGCAGGGTCGGGGATTTCTTTGAGATAGGAAGAAACCCGGGGAAGTCATGTGCTTCATGGTTGGGTGGAAAAGGCACCTTAACCACACTATTGGCCTCAGTGCAAGAAGACCAGTGGAGTCAAGGTGGATGAGGATCAGAGATTCTTTTGGTCATGGATATATCTCTTATACTATTTCTTTATGGCTTGCATAGCCCATTTGTACATTCTAACTTTATTTCATGAATATAACATTTATGTAAACTTGCTTATTTATCATTGAAATAGATTATTTGTAACACCCTTAATGGTTTATGTACATTGATAATGTTATATGAAATTGTTTGAGCATTTATGGATAATTCATGGAATACATGTTATGGATATATATTTCATGTTATGGATGTACCTCTATCTCCTTACTTGAAATGAATGTTACTCATTTACTATATTTTGTATGGAATAGAAATCTTTCAGTCCTTACATTTTGGTATCAGAGCAGCAAGGTTCAACTCTAGGACCTATGCCTAATTATGCTTGATGTTATGTTTTTCCAAGGTAACTCCCAATGGATGTTAGATATTATCAACAGAGAGGAGGATCCTGTGGTGATCCCAATGATAAGTTGGATCATATTTTGGCCATATTGAGTAGACAAGAGGCTAGGATTGATAGCCTAGAACAGGAAAGACAGATTGGGCCATTAGGGTTGAATCCTGGTGAAAGTGAAAATAATAGGAATGAACCAAATGGAGAAAACCTTGAGACTGAAAGAAATCAAGGTAAGCTAGGGAAGGTAGCTGAAGAATTGGGTAAGGACCTCAAGAAGTTTGTGCCACCAAAATTCGATGGAAAATCTTTTGGGGATGGAGAAGAGGCTTGGATCATAGAAATGGAAGGTATTTTTCCCTATGAAACTTGTCAGATGAAACTAAGGCTGAATGGGGGTCATATCAACTCACTGGTGAAGCTACCACTTAGTGGGAGAATGAAAGGGCTGATAAACAATTTTTACATGGTAAGGTGTCATGGGATTGAAATTCTTGTAGATATTTAGAAAAAAGGTGGCTTCCACAGTCCTATTTTAATAAAAAGGTGACTGAATTCCAAGTACTCATTCAAGGAGGAATGACAGTGACACAATATTGGGAGAAATTATCACTTGCTTGAGTACATACCCCAATACTAGCACGGTGAGAGGTTTTGAATTCAAAAATTCATTATGGGGCTTAGGCCTCAAATTGGAAATGAGGTGGACATGCGTAGACCTGCTACCATGGATGGAGCCTTTGAATTGGCACTTAAGTAGGAACATAAAATGCAACAGGTTGCAAACTACAAGAAAAGAAAAGATGCTAAATATGGCAAAAAGAAACCCCAAGGTAACCACCAGGGTAATAGTAATCAGGATAATCAGAATAACCAAGGAAATTAGGGTAAATGGGGCAATAATAGAAAGCAGATCAGAAATCTAAAAAGGGGCAATAATTCTCAAGATCAAAATGATGGGAATCAGGGAAACAATAAGAAGTCTAGTTATAATAAAAACAAAAATAACAAGAAGGTTTTATCTGATAGACCTAAGGCACCCTAAGGAGGTTGTTATATTGTGGTGGTGAGCATTACTCCAGTGTGTGCCCTCAAAGGGTGAATATGCAGAATAATAGGGATCATCATCATATTCATGCAACGGTGGATAACTGCAAAGCCGATTACCAGGCTACACCTATTTAGCTATTGGGTAAACTTTTTGGATGCCCTATTTCTATTTTGATTGATACCAGTGCCATTGATAGTTTTGTAGATTGGCATGTTATATCTAGACTATCTGTTAAACTGGGCTATATGAAAAATTCATGGAAAGTACAGTATGGGAACTAGGTAGAGAGGAAGGTGGAGCAATGCCTATCTTGTAGTGAACTTGAACTCCCTAGTTTGGTAACACAATTCAATTTATATGTAGCACCTTTAGGGTCGTATGATGTAATTTTAGGATAAATTGGCTTACTGAACATAAAGACCTTGTTGATTGTGAAGAGTAAACAGTAAAATGTCTTGATGACCAAGGAAATCATGTTGAAATTTGTGGTGTAAAAATGCCTTTGGAGCTCAGGAAGGTCTCTGCCATGCAATTAAAGAAGGAAAGCCGAAAAGGATGCACCATATATGCAATAAAATTCAGGGATCTTGAGGAGACAAAGTCATCAGTCGATGATCGTCCCATTCTAAAAGAATTTCAGGATGTTTTTCCTAACGATTTGAATGAGCTACTACCTAAGCATGTATTTGACTTTTCTATAGACTTGCTACCTAGAGTAGAACCTCAGTCTAAAGCACCATATAGGATGAACACCATAGAGTTATATGAATTGAAGGCCCAATTGGAGGAGTTGTTGAAATAGGGTTTCATTAGGAAAAGTGTGTTGCCATGGGGAGCTCATGTTATATTTGTGAAAAAGAAGGATGGGACCTTAAGGTTATGCATTGATTACAGGATGCTTAAGAAGGTTACTATCAAGAATAAATACATGCTTCCATGTATTGATGATTTGTTTGATCAGTTAAAAGATGCCAAGGTATTCTCAAAAATTGATCTAAGATTGGGGTACCATCAGTTGAGGATAAAAGATGAAGATATTCACAAGACTACTTTCAAGACAAGATACAGGCACTACGAATTTATAGTGTTATCATTTGGGCTAACCAATGCCCCTGTAGCCTTCATGAATTTGATGAATAGTGTCTTTTGGGACTGTTTGGATAATTTTTTCTTAATCTTTCTTGATGATATCCTAATATATTCTAAGTCAAAGGAAGAGCATGACAAACACTTGAGGATTGTGTTGCAGAGACTAAGAGATCATAAGTTATATGGAAAAATGTCCAAATGCACCTTTTATCAGTCTAAGGTGCACTATCTAGGGCATGTTATTTCAATAGAAGGGATAGTCATGGACCTAGATAAAATCAAGGAAATATTGGAGTGACCAGTACAGCAGAATGTTTTTGAAGTTCATAGCTTCATGGGGCTTGCCGGTTATTATAGGAGGTTTTTCCAAGGGTTCTCATCAATTGCAGTACCCATTACTGCACTCTAGAGGAAGGGAAATAAATTCAAGTGGAGTGAAAAATCCTTTCAATTGCTCAAAGACAAACTCACTTCTACACCTATTTTGGTCGTTCCTAACCCGAATGGGAATTTCACAATGATTACAGATGCATCGGGGGATGGTGTAGGAGAAATCCTCATGCAAGAAGGACAAGTGGTGGCATATGAGTCCAGAAAGTTGAAAAAACATGAACTAAACTATGCACCACATGATTTAAAGCTAGCGGCCATAGTACATTCTCTACAGGTGTGGAGGAACTACCTCTTGGGAAATCCCTTTGAGTTAAAAATAGATCATGTTGAATTTCAGTATATCTTTACTCAACCCAACCTGAATGTTCATCAGAGGCGATGGTTGGAATTTTTGAGTGAGTATGACTTTGGCATCGATTACATTAAGGGAAAGGAAAATAGGGTAGTAGATGCCTTTAGTAGAACAAGATATATTGCATCCATGGTTATGATAAAATCCAATTTCAGGTAGTAGGTTATTCAGGCCTTACCAGGGGATGAGCATTTTGAAAGGGTTAATCAAGCCCTAAGATAGGATCCTTCAAATTGCAAATTTGTGGGTTATGTGTTTGATTCTGATGGACTCTTGAGATTCCAAGGTTGTATGTATATTCCTAATTCTGTAGGATTGAGAGAGTTGGTGTTGGGGGAGTTCCATAATGCACCATATTCAGGGCACCCCGATGTTACTAAAATGGTAGAGGGACTTAGGTCACTATACTTCTCACCAGCACTCAAGAGAGATGTAACTACATTTGTAGCCCGATGTTTAGAGTGCCAGCGAGTCAAGGCTAAGCATGTACATCCAACAAGACTTTTATACCCACATAGGGTGCTAGAATCTAAGTGGCAGGTGATAACTATGGACTTTATTCAGGGTTTGCTGGTATCTAAGAACAAGCATGATACCATCTTAGTTGTGGTGGACAAATTGACAAAAGTAGCCCACTTCATCCCGGGGAATCTCAAGGATGGTTCGATGGTTTTGGAAAGAAAGTTTGTGCAAGAGATTTTCCAATTGCACAGAGTGCCAAAGATGATCATTTATGATCATGACACTAGTATGGCTTCTAGATTCTAGACTACATTGAACTCTTCCCTGGGAACCAAACTGAATTTCAATTCTACATATCATCCTCAGACCGATGGTCAGTTAGAGAGGGTGAATCGTGTTATGGAGGACCTCCTCCAAATGTATTGTATGGAACATCAGCACAAGTGGGAGGAGTATTTACCATTAGTGGATTTTTCATACAATAACTCCTATCACGCCTCTTTGGGTATGACACCTTTCGAGGCTCTATATGGTCGTAAATGTCAGACACCCATCAGTTGGGATAGGTTGGAGGATCAGATTGTGATTGGACCTCAAATGTTAAGGGAAATGGAAGACTAGATGAAGCTCATCAAAGAAAAGTTGAAGCAAGCTTCAAATTGACAAAAGAGTCTTGCAAATAAGAACAAGACTTTCAGACAATTTTATATGGGAGATAAGTTCTTTTTAAGAGTTCGACCACAAAAGAGTTCAATCTCTTTTCACAAGAACTCGAAGCTAGCCCCTAGATTTGTTGGACCCTTTGATGTCTTGGAGGTTATTAATCTAGTTGCTTAAAGGCTTGCTCTACCACCAGCTTTATCCCAGATCCATAATGTCTTTCACATCTCAATGCTTAAGCCCTATCATTCAGATGTTGCTCATATCCTTGACTGATGTGCCTTACAAGTACAGGACCCAGGCATGATGCAGGTGGAGCACATCAGGATACTAGAAGAGTGCAACATTAAGTTGCGCAATCGAGATATTATGCAGTATAGGGTCCAGTGGGACCAATATTCAATGGATAATGCCACTTGGGAGAATGCAAAGGACATTGACAAATTATTTCCTCATTTGAGATTCTAGTTACTTTTTCTTTTCCTGCATATTGAGACTTATGATACAATGATGTTTCAGACTCTATTGTGTGGATGTTTGTCTCGATGTCTCTTCCAAGTGGGGAAGGATGTCACGTCTTGAACTTTGATGCTCCTTGTTTTGGCTTTGTGTGGATTTGACATATGATTGGATGTGTGTGGTAGAATACATAATGAATACTATGGCATTTTGGTGTGATGAAATATGAAATGTTGCTTTAATTAAGGAAAAATTGAATGCCTTGAATGCAATTTATTTTGAATAAGATGAAAAATGGAAAATATTATTAGAATTCATGAGTTTTAACGTTTTGATTTATATATTTATGTGGATACTAATCTATTGATGTGTGCCTAAGGGTAATGAGTTGCAGTTCATTGAAGACCAAGGGTGTGGCTAAGGAGAGAAGGTTAGCTTCTTGGAAGGGTATAGGAAGAACAAAACTCTTGCATAGACACATAGGCATGTAGTGTCATTTAGATGCATCTAATTTAATAAAATGCATAATGTTGTGTTTTTCAGAATGTTTATTTTAATTTATGAAGTATAAATAAAAAGGTGTGATGGAAATAATAGAAGGTAACTTAGCTTACAGAATTTTATTATGCAAATAAATGCACATGCTTTGTTGAGTGAAAACAATTTTACTGAAGTTGTTTATTAGTTGGTAAATTGTTATTTATATTAGAAAGGAAACATTTTATGTACTATAAAGTGGTATTCATTTACTTATTTATTTGGAAATAAATAAATATAGTGAAATTAAAAGTTAATTTTCGGTAAAGAAAGGAAGCATCAGGAAATTGAATTTAATTGGAATTTCAAGATTAGGTTTGGAAAATATTTAAAAAGAAGGAAATGGGATAATGGAAACATGACATACTTTCTTGATCTTTATTCTCTGGAAATAACGAAAAACTTGCATAGTAGAATAGATTTAGTCTATAATTTCTTGGGAGCTGAAAAGAGAAAAAGAAGCCAAGAAAAAAAAAGGTGATTGCACTACAAAAATCAATTCTAAAATAGAGGAAAGCAAAAAGTGAAGGAAAGCTCTAGAAGATAGGGCGAGGGTACAAGAAGAGGAAGTTCTTTTGGGGAAAGCAAATACCAAGTTCCTTTATTGCCCCCATTATTTTTCTTTTGCAAGAAAATAAAAATGTATGTCTGTGAATAATCATTTTACGCTTTCGATAATGATTTATAGATGCACCTTGTATCTCTGAAAGTTTAATAAATTACCTCACCTTTTTAAGTAATTTATTTTACAGTTTTCTATTCTCTGTGTAGAACCTTATACAAGAATAGTGAAAATTTACTTTATGTTTTACCATGCATGAACCTAAACCTGTGAATCTAAACCTAGATTATTGTAAAATCTCTTTCTCAGTCGAAAGATAACTTTTGCAACCATAAATAAAAATGTAAGTAATACTATATATATATATATATATACATAATTATATATATATATATGAAATTTCATCGCACATACATATATTTATATTTATATAAGATTTTATATATTTAGCACTTGGGATTTATTCGAGCCATATATTTCATTTTCTACTATTTAAGAAATAGTATTTGGTGCGTTGGAAGGATGGAGAGGGAGGCTTACGTGTTCCTTGCACTGCGACCCCCACGTCCTACCATGAGGAGGGTTGTCGGTGGGGGCAGTGTTCCCCCATAGGTGTAGCCTGTGGAGGAGGCATTGCCTCCCACAAGCAGCGCCTTCCTCATGGAAGGCCGACCAAGTGTTTGTTGAATATTTTATTTAAAAACTTAAACCTCCTCTATTTCGCTAGTATAAAATATGATTATTATAACATTTTAAATATATTTATATAAAAAGATATATATATATATATATAATTGTATATATAAATACTTATATGTATTTGCATATATATGTATATATATATTTATATACAAAAAAAATTACTAACTCTATTAATGATAAATGATTGAACTATACCTTATTTTCCAAAATTGGGACTTTTCTCCGAGAGATTATCTCAGTAATTTTCAGAAAACTATTGCCTTGTACAAAGAAGATTAATAAGCTTGAGAATTAAATGAGTATATACATAATCTTGAATATTTATTTTATCTTTTTACTATACCAATTACAGTGTATCTGTAATACAACATTCTTTTTGTTTATCATTAATACCATTGGATTCTTATTTTTAACTAGAGAGTAATTATTCAAATCTTATTGTATTTACCATCTTATTAAATCAACGTTTAGTATAACCACCCATAATAATATGCCAATAAACATTTACCTTTACTCTGTGTGTTTTTAGAGATTTATATATATTCCATTAATCAGAAAAAACTATTCACCTGTATGGTAACAATATACCCTTGATTGTATAATTTGAATTTATAAAAGTAAAATATATAGATAAATGTATATAAACATATACATGATAATCTAAACTCATAAATATATTTATATACTGGAGCATGTGAATGTGTTAGTTTTTATTTCTAAATTGGAAAAGACAAATTACCCTATTTATTTTTACTATTAGTTAATTCAATACTACATTAAATTGTTTTTTTTTTTGTATTCTAGAAAGGCACTAGAAAGAGAATTTTGGTTTTACTTTTATCAATAAATATCTAATTGTTAAATTTGTGATTGGAGTGACACAACATTTATGGTTAATAAGAAAAATTACTGAATTACTCCTACAAGTACATTTTTTATTGAATGATAATTTATTTCCCTTCAAATGTAATTGTTTTTCTACATAAAATATTTTACCTTTAGAATGTATGCACAACTATGAACTATTATGAAAACCAGATTGTGGTAAAATTGTAAATAGTGTGATGTTTCTATTTGTGAAATGGTAAACTTTGGAAAGATTTACAAATTTGTGTTAAGACAAGCATTTTATGGGATTATATATTGGAATTTTATTTCTTGAACAAGGAAACATGGAAATTCTGGAATGATATATGTTACCACAAATGCTCATAGAAAATGCTTGAGTTTATGCATTTACGTGATTTATGTGAATTTATGCATTATGAGTACACTTTTGGGACAGGATGCCAAAGGTGGTGTTAGCTCTCAAAAACGTAGGTAGAGTGCCTTAAGAGGCTGCCAATCTCTTGATACGCTTTAGGGCAACAGACAAGATCGAAAGAATTCGACCTTCTACGCTTTAGGTGCTGCAAGACCAAGGCGGGTGTACCTCTCTGAATAATGCAGACTTAACTTGCAATCAATCCTCTTACAACAATTTGTTCACAATGGCAGATAAGAGTGAACATATGAAATCCAACTTGAAAATGGTAACAATACTCTAGTCTAAATTCTAAAATGCTCAACTTTAAAGGATATAAGGAAAATGAATGAATTCAAAATGATAAAATGAAGAGACCAGTGCCTTGTTGGGTATGCAGAGTCAAGTGAAATCAAAATGAGCAACACTTCTCTGAGAAAATTCAAATTATCTGGCATATATTGTGCTTACAACTTGTGTAAACATGCAAGAATATGATTACTAAGTTCTACTTAAAAATCCAATTGAATCTCTCTGATCACTGTGATTAACCAAAAGGATTTAGTCTTTACTTGAAAGAACCAATCAATCACACAAGAACAACAAATGTGCACTGATAAATCGAATACAAACTTGTCATATCAATTTAAACAATCAGAAAGAATCCATTTTGGAGACAACTCAACAATCCTTTTATTTACTTCAACAGATAACTGATACCAGACAGGTGCAACAACATCAATTGACATTCATAAGTACTTCCATGTTTAAAACATGCATTAGAGCCTCTGAATTGACAAATTTATTGTTCTGTATCCATACAATTTGCCTACTATAAAAATACTGATAACTGGTTCCTATTACAAAATGCATAATGCCTATTTATACACAAGCATTTGAAGAAAATATATTTTGAGATCAAATGTCGGCTCACCACAAAATTCGGGCTCAAAATATGTCAGCGTGCAACGGTCATCCAAACAGATTCATGTCAGCCATAGTGATGTATTTTTGTTATTCATTACTGAGCAGTCGCCAAGACAGTCATGAAAGTATGCCGAAGGAAAAATAACGTTAATCATTATCTACTTGTGTTAACTATTCCTCGTGCATTGCCATAACCACCAGCTTGCTATGTCGAAGTCAAGAAGTATCGCTTTTGTTCCCTTTATGTTTCGCTATAGCCTATCGCCTTCAGTGAGAAGTCACAGAGATAACAAAATGTTTTATCGAAAAGTACTTTACCTCCAATTTGTCACTGTAACAACCCATTAGTCATACCGAAGCCACATAGTATTCCTTTGTTCCCGCTCTGCTTCGCTATAACACATAGGTATCGGGGAGACCATATACTGAGATCAAAATGCCAGGTCGAAAGGAATTCACTTTTGTTTCACAGTCGTCGTGACAAGGCAACACTTACTCCGAAAACCAACTCCCATCCACCTTCGCTAAGACAATGTAGTGTCGGGGAGAAGTTACACAGATCGTTCCAAGTTTCGCCGAGAGCCTCCCACTTAATCTCATCTTGGTGTGACCTAAAGATTCTTTCACTGACAAGTGCCCATCATGAATGTCGCCATAACTTTTAATCTTCACTAAGACATCTTGTAGATAAAGTTGTTATACCGGAGCACACCGAACACCGTCTGTCGCCAAGAGAAAGTAGATATTACATCGAAAGCCACTTGAATAAAACATAATGTTCTGTTGGTGAGACAATCCATACATTGCCATGACCCATCACCGAAGTCACCCAAGTCTCATAGAATCGGCCACCATGAGGAAGTCCAAACGTAAGGTCGGTGAGACCGAAGGTCACTCGCCAAGACCTTACAATGCTAGCAAATGGGTTGCACCGAAAGTTATTTGGAAGAAAATTGTTTGTGCTTCTTTAGTGAGACAAACTCACTTCACCGTGACACTATACCAAAGGCATTCAACTTATACTAATGAACCACCAAAATGCAAAGTCGGTGAAACAAGTGATATTCGGTAAGACACCACCCCGAAAGCCATAACATATGCCGAAGAGACCCATAGTGCACCTATCGCTGAGACACCCAGAATTTGGCAAGACGCTAGCCCGACCACCAAGACAAATGCTGATAGAAGCCACCATGGTCGACGAAACAACAAAAATGTCTTATCGATAGGCAACAGACATTTGCTACCAAAAAAAAGATTAGAGAGACCCAAATGCTGTCACGTCGATACACTTGAAACAAAAGATATTAGCAGAAAAATACAGTGGGTCGGGGAGACAATGGGAGACCTATGCCGATATGAACTAGAATGAAAAATATGCATGACCCAATGGATTCAATGGGATAATATGGCAAAAATGGGTGAAATATGCATATGGTAGGACTAAATCAGGAAATATATGAGTGAAAACATATGTAAAAACATTAGATTTTTACAGTCCCAACAGGTGGACCCACGGAGATGATAGTTTTACCTTTTTTAAAACTATCATTTATTTTATATTTATGCTTGGCCAAGCAATGTACCATTGAAATAGATGGAATAAAAGCCTAGAATTAAATGTTATGTAGGTATTTTCCACCTCTTGTTTGCAAGAAATATGTTATTCTTAGTATAGGAATGCATATAAGCATTAGGCTTGCATTAAGAGTTCCCTCCTGTTGTGTTGTTCCAAGTTGCTAAGCTCCTTGAGCAGGGTCAAGGGTTTCTTCGAGATAGGAAGAAACCTGAGGAAGTCATGTGCTTCGTGGTTGGGTGAAAAAGGCACCTTAACAACACTATTGGCCTCAGCACAAGAAGACCAGTGGAGTCAAGGAAAATGAGGATCAAAGATTCGTTTGGTCATGGATATATCTCTTATACTATTTCTTTATGGCTTGCATAATCGTTTGCACATTGTAACTTTATTTCATGAATATAACATTTATGTAAACTTGCTTATGTATCATTGAAACAAATGATTTGTAACACCCTTAATGGTGTATGTACATTGATAATGTTATATGAAATTGCTTGATCATTTATGGATAATTCATGGAATACATGTTATGGATTTACCTCTATCTCCTTACTTGAAATGAATGTTACTCATTTACTGTATTTTGTATGGAATGTAAATCTTTTGATCCTTACAAGAAGACAATATGATCAAATGATGATCCATGATGTATTTGATCTAGAATCTCTAGAATAAATGAGATGATTTACAATGAACAAGCACCTTGTTTATTGGTACCCTAATCTTGGTCATCGCTCTTAAAATTGGTACCTCTATCTCCAAAATTCTTCTAGTTTCAAATGTTGAAAAGACTAGGTATTTATAAGTATTTCTCCAATTTCCTAAAAAATTATATTCCAAAAGCCAAAACATGAAATTTGAATTTTGGATGTTAAAATGCCACCAACAACATATTTGAATTTGGGTCTTGGCTAAGAAGAGGGAACCATTCACCCATAGGAAAATGGGTCTTGGCTCAAATTTCTAGGACATGTTTAGTCAAAAGCAAAATAACAATTGGTTTCATTATTCAATGTTTGCAATCCTTCAAAAAATAGTAAAAATTAGACCTTAGAATGCATAATTTGGAAAATTGGGAAATTAATTAAGTCCAATCAATTAGGAGCACAACACATAATGTAAAATTGTTACGAGTAACAATTTTCTACACTACAAGATGATCATTCAATGATCCCAGATAATGTGCGTAAGCTTTTAATTAATGATGAAAAAGTACTATAATTTTATGATTAAGTTGAACTTCTCTTTACTTCATATGGAAAACTGGCATGAATTGTACATTAAGCAATCTTTTCACCCTGTCTCGCCTATTCATAAGTTAGCTCGATCTCCAATTGTACATAGTAACCAGTGCTTCTATAGAATTTTTCACTCTCCTCTATTCAAAGTGCCTATTGTGATGGTTGGTGATCTTTTCCAAGAGGACCCCACCTCTTGTAATATATGGAATAAGGATAAGGATGTTTGGACAATCCTTCAATGGGGCAAGCTGGCTAATTATTTCAAGGGTATGGTGGGTAATGACCTTCAAACTTCATGAAATTTGTGAACTCTCGGAAGGATGACATTATGGTTGTCAAGGACTACTCTTTCTCTATCAACATGTAACTTATTATCGAGATCACTGGGCTTTCCCTTAAAGTGACATGTATCCCTAGAAAGCCTAAAGGCCACTATCAAAAAGAAATTGACATATTTTTGAAAAAAAGGGGGAAGATTAATCATTTGTAGAACAGTTTCAATAGAGATGATCTCTCGAGAAGTTGAAGCAGAATGGTGGAAGCGTTGATGGGATATGTCACATTGGAAGGTAGTTTTAAGTGCTTCCATGCCCATATTTTTTCCATTCTTAATCACTTATATTATAATGTGAAAATGACTTGTGTGTTCTAGATAATTTCCTCTCTCAAACAATCTATTAAGGTTGTTCAAGACAAGGGGAATAATTTACCCCTTCACTAAGGGTTGATTTTCAATTTGTACCATTTCAAGGTGGCCCTTTCCCCCTGTTTGGAATATTACCCTTGTTGTTAGGGACTTTGTTAAGCCTTTGGAGGGCCTTCTTGCTACTCTAGGCCGTAAGTTTTCACCCATAAACTCCCAAAGAGTCACTAGAGCTAAAGGCAAATCCCTTGCTTCTGAGGTCCCCACCCTAGTTTCTAAAAATAATGTTTCAATTATTGGCCCCACCCAGATCTCTATTTTAGACAATTTTGACGATTCTTGTTACCCCTCCCCAAATGGTTCCCCTACTCTAGAAGACTATTCTAAATCATCCAAGTCTCTCTTGTCAACCAACCCTTCTAGCCCTCTAGATTCCCCTACTGTTTGTGTTAACCTAGACAATGCCCTTGAAAACCCTCATATGGAAGCAATTGTTTGTTCTAGTTGTGCCCCTTTGAGACTTAAATGAATGATTTGAGAGATGTTGTGTTCATGTCCAAAATTATATTATGAAATAGGTGCCCACTCAATTAATTATGACCAAAGATAAGATTTATTATTTGGAAGAGAAGACTCTCAACTATAAGGATGCCTGGCCAGGTGAAGTTGATGACAAGGGCCATTGGGCCTTTTGTCTTCTCTTACTAAGTCTTTTGAGAAGTGAGCCAATTCAGAAATAGATGTTGAAAAACTCAAGGTTGTGGTTGGATTGCAAAGGTGAGAGAAAATTTTCAAGAGGTGGCTATTATGTGTAGCAATTAGGAAAAAAATTTGAAGTTCTTATAGGAGGTTGTTGATTATAGCAAGGAAACAGTAAAAAATACAACGGTCTCCAATTAGGTGTTTCAATAGAGGCTACACAATAGCATGGTAAGAGGGGTGGGGAGGATTTTCAAGAAGCTACTTAGTCTAAAAAGAAGGGGACAAAGTTGATTATTTAACTATTCCCAATACCCAATTTGGGTGATCCCATGCAAAAGAAACTATTGTCTTTTGAAGAAAAAAAATATTTTTTGGCTAAAGAATGGCATGCCCCATTAATGGACTCAAGTTTTTGGGTGATTAGTAGTTGGCTTGATATTTTTTCTTCTCCTATGTTTTATTTCTTTACTTTTTGTTGGTCTCTATTTAGCTATTTTTCCTTTTCTTTTCAAGTTCCTCATGTCTTGTGAGCTCCCCTATTTGGCCTTCATGGGTTTTTTGTAAGGTTATGGGCCCTTCTCATCTTTACTTTAATAAAAAAAACACAAAGCAATGAAAATAATAAATCAAAGCATCCCTAAAATTACATGAAGCCAATATGAAACCCTATTTGGAAACAATTTGAGGGAAGACACTGAACATAGGTGAAAATATTATTTTTTATCTCATGTCATAGGATTAAGATACTTGCATCTTCTAAATTGTTTCTTCTCTCTTGTGTGTGTGGAAGGTTATTTGGTGTTACATAAATTGAAGATATTGGTTTCTCACTTCAACAAGAAAGAGGGGGAGAGAGATGGAGATATGGAAGGAGAGAAGAAGAAGAGGGAGAGTGAGAGACAAATAAAGAGAGGGAGATGGAGAGATATAAAGATAAAGATAGAGATAGGAAGTGATATATAAATAGAGGTAGAGAGAGGGAGAAATAAGGAGATTGAGATAAAGAGAAGGAGAGATATAAGGAAAAATATGAAGAGATAGACATAGTGGAAAGAGAGAGATAGGTAAACAAATATATATATATATATAGGTCTACATAGAGGTAGAGTGATACAAAGAGATTGATAGAGAGAGATAAAGGGAGAAGTATATAGATACATAGAGGAATCCTTGGGTTCATGCTTTATTTTTTTCAAAAAGGGGAGTAAAATACTCCTAAATATCTTCTCCAATAGTATTAGGAATCTCTTCTCTTGGAATAAAATTAAATCTCAATTATATCTTTCTAGACATGATTGATACACTTTTGACACAATTATAAAACCCATCATGGTTGATATGGTTCACAAAATTCTAATTAGATCTTGCAAACCTTTATGAAAAAAACTAGAAATGGTATCCAAACACTAGATTGTAGAATTATAAGCCTCTGTAAGGTTAACAATGGTTTTCCCCTCATTTCCCCATGGTTCCTGACACCTTAAATCGATAGTGACATTTGCAATCACCCATGCTAGTTTGGCACTGCAAGTTTCACACCATTTGGTCAGTAGTTCTAGAGCCTAAATTAGCTCACTTTATCAAGTATCTATTTTTCAAGGTCTATTGGTTTTATATTAGCACATTTAGGTTTTTCTATTCCTTATTTTCATTTTTGTGAGCATCAAAAATATCTCAAACATCTCTTCTAGTTTTGTCCTAGAGCTCAAGATGTTTGGTTTTGGATTCATGACTTCTTTAAGCTATTCAAACTAGAGTTTTTTTCCTAACATAGGATTTTAGTAGAGGATTGACCTTGCATCCCCCATAAATTTATTTAAATATGGCATGCTTTCAGAGTGAAGATTCTCTTAAGTATATGGAAAAATAGAAATTCTACTATTTTTTTAAAATGTTATATTGATCAATAATTTTCAATCTATGATAAAACTATGATTTATTTTAATGTGTTATTTTAGATTCAAGTGCAAGCTAACCAAGTTGTACTTGAGGTGGCCTACTTATAGGTTTTATTGGATTGTTGGGGTAATGCCCCATGTACTATGGCTAAGGTTCCCCCTAACTCTCTCCTCCTTTCAAGGTTAGTCTCTTCCTTATGGGTGTTGGCATGGGTATAGACAACTTATTCATGGTCACCAAGAGACTCATTCATAGGCCTCTTCTATTCCTGTGAGAAGGGAGTGTGCTCAACTAGGAAAGTTACGGCTTGAAAATAGGCACTCTAACTCTCTGTTGGTTGGTGGTGAAAGTTCTTTATGCTTGCCAAAATCTAAAAAATTTCTTTGGCTTTCTCTTGTCATCTCTCCTACTTGGGTGGTTAATGAAGATAAACAAAAAGGAAATATGGAATGTAAGCTTTTGGATTAAACTGTGTAAATTTTTCTATCAACATTTTGGATCACACTCAATGATCGATCATTAGGAAGAGGAAAATATGTGGAATAGGAGTGCAAATAAAACCTAATAAAGGGCGAGAGAGGTGAGATAAGAGAGAATAATTAAAAAATAAAAATATATATATAATATAAACATATACATAATACATATTAGTATATATAATATAATAAACCTACAAATATAAGTACATGTTATATTATATAGTATAATATAATGTATATATAATATATACTAATATTATTTTATAAATATGACATAATAAATATATAATATAATGTACATATATAATATTATATTAATGTATAATATATAATATATATTATAAATAAAATAATATGTAATATTATAATATATTATGAGAATATATATTAAATATAAATATATAATGTACAAATAATATATATTATATATGAAACAATATTGATGTAATGTATATATAATATATTATAAAATATATGACATAATGCGCATATAATATCAAATAAACATATCTATAGTTATAATGTAAATACATATATTATTATATATAGGTATTTATATACATGTATATATTGTATATACATTATATGTAAATATGTATCATATAATGTCTATATACATACATTTATACATATGTTATTATATAATGTGTGAAAATGGTAGATCCCACCTGGAGCACAAAGGGGCCATCAAGAAAGAGGGGGCAAGGATAGGGTGGGGGAAGGAGGGAAGAGAGGCTTGACAAGGAGAGGAGATGGTAAGGGTGGAATAGAGAGAACCTAAGGCTAGGGAAGAAGAAATATGAAAAAAATATTGATAATAATTATGGATGAGACATTCTTGTGGTTACCTCAAAGATGTATGAGATAAATCAGATGACTAGGATCCCCATCCTCCTTTTACTCTAGCAGCCTAGTAGTTTTTCTTATATGTCATGCTATCTTGTTTTAGGCTTAAGCCTCATTTCGAAAATAGGGGCGTGACTTTTTCACCTACCTTTTTTTGTGAATATGTGTAATATTGTTTTATACTTAGTAATAAAGACACGTATTCATCAAAAATAAATAAAGATTCAAATTTGTATTATAAAAATATTTTAATAAAAATAAAAAGAAGAACATATGTAAGATTCAAAACAAAATCAATCATAATGAGAAAAAAAAAGAAAAATCTAGACATACATATAGTGTGGCTTGTGTCCAAAATTAATGACTTGTGATTTTTTTTAAAGAATTTATATAATCTAAACATTATTTATTTTGTTAATAAAAATTAATAGATGACTTATTCATTAAAAACATTCAATTTCAACTTTAATTAAAATAAATATTCAATAATTAAAAATAGAACTAATGGTTATAAAAACTTAAGAACTAGGGGTGGGGGCCTAGCTCGATTGGGTAAAACGTCATGTTGCAAACAAGAGGTCACGAGGTCTAGTCTCCCCCCAAACCCATGGTACCGGAGGGCATGTAGCGCAAGCACCACCGGTCAAAGCCACCGCGTGAAAAAAAATAAAAAAATATAAAGTATAGATTTTTTCCAAAAATAAAAAATAATATAAAATGTAAATTCATTCCATATAGCTTGGAGTACAGATAGACTATCCCATACACTAGTTAAAATTGCAGCTGGCAAGCAAGAAATGAATAAATAAAAGATTATCCACTCCTCAAATTACAATCCTGATAGACGCTGATAGTTAAAATTGCAGCTGGCAAGTAGGAAATGAATAAATAAAAGATTATCCACTCATTAAATTACAATCCAGGCGTTGATAGTTAAAATTGCAGCTGGCAAGCAGGAAATGAATAAATAAAATATTATCCACTCGTCAAATTACAATCTTAACAGGCGCTAGTAAGTATCCTGATAGGCGCTGGTAAGTATCCTGACAAGCGTTGATAGTTAAAATTTCAGCAGGCAAGCAGGAAATGAATAAATAAAAGATTATCCACTCATCAAATTACAATCCTAACAAGCGTTGATCATAGTTAAAATTGCAGCTGGCAAGCAGGAAATGAATAAATAAAAGATTATCCACTCGTCAAATTACAATCCTAACAAGCGTTGGTAAGTATCTTGATAGGCGCTGATAGAAATTGCAGTTGGCAAGCAGAAAATGAATAAATAAAAGATTATCCACTCATCAAATTACAATCCTGACAGGCGCTGGTAAGTATCCTCATAGGCGTTGATAGTTAAAATTGTAGCTGGCAAGCAGGAAATGAATAAATAAAAGATTATCCACTCGTCAAATTACAATCCTCGTAGGCGCTGATAGTTAAAATTGTAGCTAGCAAGCAGGAAATGAATAAATAAAATATTATCCACTCCTCAAATTACAATCATGACAAGTGCTGGTAAGTATCTTGACAGGCACTGGTAAGTATCTTGACAGGGGTTGATAGTTAAAATTGCAGCTGGCAAGCAGGAAATGAATAAATAAAAAATTATCCACTTGTCAAATTACAATCCTGATAGCCACTGGTAAGTATCTTGATAGGCGTTGGTAAGTATCCTAACAAGCGTTGATAGTTAAAATTGCAGCTGACAAGCAGGAAATGAATAAATAAAAGATTATCCACTTGTCAAATTACAATCCTGACAGGCGTTGGTAAGTATCCTGACAGGTGCTGATAGTTAAAATTGTAGCTGGCAAGCAGGAAATGAATAAATGTCAGCACTCACTTCTCCTCAGAAAAACCAAAATATATTCTTTCTCTCAGAGCATTGAATACAGATTTCACAATTTCATTTCGCAACGACCAAGAGCGATGGGAAATTTAAAACTCCATCTGTAATAAGTTGCAGTGAACAAAAGGCAAACCAAATTGAGTTAATGGCCAAATCCTTCCAAATCTTTGTCCTCCAATAAAAGTGGAGCCAGATGCCATGTTGAATATTCCCATTACTTGCTCCAATGCTTTCCCTACGCTTCTTTCGCCATTTTAGTTGAAGTATTCCACCCCAACATCCCATGCATAATGGTACTATATCCATCATCACATCGTATGCCCATCTGATGATTCTGCTCTGTCCAAATAGATTCTTTCCACCTCACTTTTAGTTATCAGCATTATCATCATCATGGGGTCGATTCCTCTACTGCACTGTGTAGTGATAACACAGCTCACTCTGATATCTCAGCTCATCCACTCCTCTTGTAAATCCCATTTCCTTGTCTCTTTCTCAAGAACCCATTCCCAAATCATTTTTGGGGGTCTTCACAGTTTCAAGCATTAGGCCTTTTTTTTCTGGAAAATGTTATTATGAGCATGTCTGAATGTGCAGTGGTCAAGAGCCATCACCGATATAGAGAATTAGGAAGATAAGTATTATCTAGATATAGACATTCAAGATGGGAAGAGTCAAGCTGACCATCAAGAGGTTGGAGAACACCAATAATAAGCAGGTGACATATTCAAAGCGGAGGAATGGAATTTTAAAGAAGGCGAGAGAGCTGTCAATTTTGTGTGACATTGACATCGCGCTCATTATGTTCTCCCCCACTAGAAATCCCACACTTTGTCTCAGAGAAAGGAGGTATGTAGACCATTTATTTTTCTCATATCCTCGTTCAATATGGTTTTTTGTATCAAAGTGACAATCGATTCAGGTATAAGCCCATAATAAGCTTGAATTAGATACATATGGCTTGTTTTCATGCTTTGCTTAGGCTGAAAAAATAGTATACAATTCAAAATCCAGACCCAGTTCTATATATGTTTGTTGAGCCATGGCCATCAGTAATGATACTTAAATCAGAGACCCCGATCAGATGCTTCAAGCTATTCCCTGGTGATGGGTTTAGTGGTGAGACCTCAAATGCCGTATTCTAAATTACATACACAACTTATAATAACATACATCCACACACTGAACAACTTACTCAAAACTTAAAAAAATGGATTTTCTTCCTTTGCAGAGATCAGTATAACAATGTTGACATGAGAGTCCATGTCACAGATCTAGCTATTACATATGTAGTATGATCCAGAAAAACTAGAAAAACAAGAGTTGCTTCCTTTGTTAAGATCAATACAAGATACAAATACATATCACATTTTTTATGTGACGATGGATCTAGCAGACACAACATTTTAATCTACCCTCCAAATAAGAAAACAAGACTTCCTTACTTTAAAAATGTTAACCAGAGTTGCTTCATTTCGAGAGATCAGTCTTGTTGGAGGAATCTAATAATTTTTCCACTATTTTTTAGTTGTCAATTTCATAGGCTAAATATAGTTATTCTGCATGTAACAGCTCTGCAGGTGAAATTGCTTTCCAACGGCAGAAGATTCCATCTTTCTAAAAAGATCTCTACAAATAGAGGCAGATGTAATGTGACTATTCACTCTTTTTAGAGTCCAGCTCTGTAGAGCTGCAAGGAGATGTATATGTAGTGTGTTTTGATTATTTAATATAATCTATGTCTGCCATTTTATTGTTTTATGTCTTCAATTTCTAACAGTGGTATCAGATCATAAAAGTCTAGGGAGATTGAAAGCACATTGGAAGTTGCTAAGATAGCTATTGAGGAGAGAAGATTAGGCTGCAAAAATTTTCATTGTTCTAATTTTTAGAGTTGTTAAAAGTCTACAATAAGTAAAGCTCCTAGTTACATTGCAAGAAAATTTTTCATGTTGATTTGATCTGTAGTGTTTGCTGTTAAATCACAACCAAAGGAGTTCAAAATTAGAGGAGGATATCAGTATGCATTAGTTTCCTCCATCATGTGAGTTTGTGAGTTTGTGGTAATCTAAAAACCACTTGTCTAAGTTTGTGGTAATCTAAAAACCATTTTTCTGAGTTTGTGGTAATCTAAAAACCACTCGTTTGAGTTTGTGGTAATCTAAAAACCACCTG
This sequence comes from Sequoia sempervirens, assembly GCA_007258455.2. Classification (NCBI taxonomy): domain Eukaryota; kingdom Viridiplantae; phylum Streptophyta; class Pinopsida; order Cupressales; family Cupressaceae; genus Sequoia; species Sequoia sempervirens. The sequence continues at coordinate 34,780 of VDFB02260189.1, read as the reverse complement.
TGAGTTTGTGGTAATCTAAAACCACCTGTGAGTTTGTGGTCATTTGAAACCACTTGTTTGCAAGATTTGTGGCCAGTAGAGCCTACTAGGATTCCCGAGCACCAGTGGTGTGACTCTATGGGAGGTGTTGATAAAACAAGTACATCACACTTGAACCTAGGACTGGTTTCGAAAAAGGGCCAGAGCTCATGGGTAGAGCATCCCAACAACAAAATGAGATTTCCTAGGTTTGATTCCTAGAAGTTGAAGATTGAAGATTGTGTGAATGAGATCAAGAAAGAAATCATAATTCATAGTTGTGATTAAGGGGGAGTGTTGGAGATCGTAATCCCAACTTCTTATCCAGTTTGACAGCTGAGATGTCATATCCTCTAATCTATAGAAATTTGGGAATTTAGGAATGGAAAGAATGTGGTAGAAATTAAGGGGGTGTGTTGGAGGAATCTAATAATTTCTCCACTATTTTTTAGTTGTCAGTTTCATAGGCTAAATATAGTTATTCTGCATGTAACAGCTCTGCATGTGAAATTGCTTTCCAGCAACAAAAGATTCCATCTTTCTAAAAAAACCTCTATAAATAGAGGTAGATCTAATGTGACAATTCACTCTTCTTAGAGTCTAGCTCTGTAGAGCTGCAAGGAGATATATATGTAGTGTGTTTTGATTATTTAATATAATCTGTCTACCATTTTATTGTTTTCTATCTTCAATTTCTAACAAGTCTTACAGTGTTAGCACATATCACATATTCCAAGATGAGAGATACAGTAGTGAGACTTCAAAACATTAGACTCTAAATTTTACCTATGCAGTAGGATGAAGAAAATGTTACTGCATATTGTGAACAATGTAGTATTTATTAACATTGGGTGGTATTGTGAGAAACGGTCGGACATAATGATTTTCAGTATAAGCGCAGGACCCATAATTGTAGCCACGAAGTTTCTGCCAATATAAGTTTACCTGTATGTCTGGTTGTTTGTTTAGTGGGATCGCCACTCATGGTGGGGAGATAGTTTAGGGATTTTCATGACGACAGATAACAGGAGATCCGAAAGTTCATGCAGGATAATTTTTACACTCACTCCTACTAGACCTACCATGAAATATGATAGTAGATTTGGAAAGGAAAATAAACAAATCAAATGGATATGATAGGCACAACTCAATTTAAGAATAAATTGTGTTTTTAATAATTAAATAACTATATATATATCTTAAATATTAATCCATATCATGTACGCTAAGCAATATCACTTTGAGAAGTATTTTATTTCATTTATTGTTATTGTTATTATTGTTAAAGCTTCTCAAATAATAAAAGAATCTCACATTATTCAAAATAGTGAGCGGCAAAAAAATCAAAATATTTCCAATATGTCTTGTGTTTTTTAATTTTTTTAAATAAATAATATTATTAATTCTCTTTACTCTTTCTCTTTTGTTTTCGAAAAGGATAAAAATTGGATTCTTTAAATAATTATTGTGTTGTTTTTATTTATTTTTAAATAAATAAACATTGTTAACTGTATGTTGCTTTTTGTTTTTCTTTCACGGATTATGCTAGCCTTCTATAGACATCATGCTGCCATTGTAAGTTATGCCTCTCGGCGTAATGAAAATTAATAGAAAATAAATATATATAATTTGTTGATTAAAGAATATGTGTCTTTGATGAAGATTTTGAATCTTATATTGTTCTTCAAGATTTAAATTTCCTTCAAATAATTGTTGCAAGGTTATGACACTTGGATCCTATGTTAGATTTGTGGTCTGTGTGGAATTGAGTTTGTAGGTCTAGGTAAGTTTTGCATTCATGGATTTTTCCTCTATGTCCAGATTCAACTCTATACAATTTACACTTCTACTCTACTACTCACTTGGTTGGTCCCCATCTTTTGTGTAAGGATCGTGACCCAAAACAATCTCATGAAAATAATAATAACTCATTATCTCATTAATATGAAATAAAAATGATGCAACCTCACTAGATAAATAAATATCATAACACATCCTCACATGTGTAGAGTGTTTTCTAGGTAAAAGCACATAATATACATTATACAAAATTACAACTTTGGCTCCCATGCCATGAAGACAAGTAATATACAATTTGGAAGTACAATACCAATAAAGATACAAGAATAATGTGAGGAATATACAATACAATCTTCAACCACCATCGACCCTCATAGTCATCTGTAAGTCAAGAGACAAGAACATGGTTCAAGTGCTTTTCCACCCAACCACAAAGCTACACTTCCCTAAAATTCTTCCTAACACAAAGAATACCTGACCCTGCACGAAGTACCTAGCAATTTGGAAATAGAAATCAAGAGGGAATCCCAAAATATAGACCGCCCTTTTCTTTGCACAACCTCATTTCCCTAAAATATCTTTTTCCAGTTGCAGCTGCCATGAATTTTCTTTTCAAATTCATGATGCTGAAAGAAGATAACATCATACACTTATTATATTTACTAATTTAATGCTTTAGAATATTTAAAAGTCTAACAAATATCTCTCTCCATACAATGAAAACCAAATATATACTTATTGTTGTTTGAAAGAGGATTGAAATATAGGAGAATGGAGGTACAAATAGAGGAATGAACATAAAGACACATCAAACAAAATGATACGGGGGATCACATTACACACATGCAATCACACAAAAAACATGAAAAGAAAACAAAGACAAGACTAGTAAGGCACGTGTGAGTCAACCTGTAGCAGGTCATCCGTATCCCAATCTTGTTCAACATATGTGAAAGGTGGACAACTAGCCAAAGGGACAACACCAACTGGCAAACTAGGACAATCACCAAGTTCAACACACGGTGAATCACTATTTGGAGAAGGGCCATCATAGTTGTTATCATTTAAGCTCATAGAAGAAGAAAACAATGAATTCAACTCATTATGCACTTCTTCATCAATTTTTGCAATTTCATTATCATCATCCAAGTTTATCACAATAGGAGGTCTAATGATAATATCCATGGAAGGTGCTTGTTCTTGTTGTGGTTGAGATTTAGGATTTTCTTGTTTCGACGAAGGTGGAGAATCATCATGCATTGCTTGAGGTAAGTTTGAATTTTTATTTTCTATGTTGTTCTTTTCTTTTTCTTGTAATAAACGAGCAATTGCATGATGTTTACGCCTACGCTTTCTAGCATTTCAATTTCTTTTCATTTGGTTTTCAAGTTGCGATTATGTAGGAGTAGGTTTATCAACTATAGGTTTCTTTTCTTCCCTTAAGGGAGGAACTAAAGGAACCATGTGAGGTTTTTCAACCACTTTTTCTTTAGCTTTATAAACTTGTTTGATTTTAGAGGGCACAACGAGACTTATTTGGTTATCTCATGTTCTCTTATAGGAAATAGGTGAAGGATTTGTCATGGATTGGTCTTGGTTACTTGGAAGGGCTTTTGGTTCAATCATGGTCTCATCACTTGGATAGGAGGCTCAATCGTGGGTTGAGGCATATTGCTAAGGGATAACTTTGCTATGTGTTTTTCTTTAAACTTTTGATAGGATTTGAAAAAGAAATCCTCACGAGGCCTAATAGGTTCCATAGGTTCGGGGAAAAATAAATCCAATGTGTCTTTATGTCCATTCCTCTATTTGTACCTCCATTCTTCTATGTGTTTGAAAGAGGATTGAAACCTAGAATCTAAGACTAGATATTGAACATATAACTAGGATAAATATGCATTATAAAATTTGGAATTGAGTGAAGGTCTAGATAAATGTTACAAGTGCAACCTTGAGCCTCCTAAGTGTAGCCTTGACCCTAAAAAAATAGAGTGCATAATCCTCAAGACCTTTAGATATTTAAAAATTCAATACATGTAATAAATGTTCTCTCATACCTATCTAATGTAAGGAAAAGCAATGAAGTTAAAAAGAACCTTGGAATTTTCTATGCTAGGGTTTGGAAGTATATTAACTTCCCCTTTATGCCTTGGTCAAGTCTTGTGATTAAGTTAACAATGAGAGTATAAAAGAGACCATGGGGTTGGATGTCAAGTGTTGATATAGTTAGAAGAGGTTATTATAAACTCGTAGAGTGTTAGAGATACATATACCAATATGATGTTCTTAATACATGTGATGAGACTTGGTGTTTTCCTTTCTTTTGATGAATGTCTAAAATGATCTAGGGGTGACTCAAGTTTTAATACAAAACCCTAACACAATTCAAAGAAACATAAACATGTATGCACATTAATTAATTCGAGGAGAACAAGCAAATGGTTGGTAGGGGTTGAGAGTCATTTAAGACTATAAGATCTATATAATATTTCCATAGTCTATATTAGTGAAATCAAGAATGTTATTGGAGGCAACCATGTAAGATTTTTTTACATCAACATTTTAAATCATACTCCATGATCCACTATCAAGATAAAAAAACATATAAAGACTTATGCTATTGGAGAATGCTTCCTATAATAGATTGTTTGTTTAATCTAGAAGACATTAAAAACTCTTATGTTGTCCCTCAAGTCTAATTACATTGTGTTGGGAAACATTAAAGTCTCCTTTCATTTAAAGGACGATGTACGAAAAATCCCCAAGTTTATGGTCTTGAAGGAAGGGGGTTGGGCTTTGTGAGATACGTAATACATGAAGCTATCATATAGTAATATTTTGTTTAATATCTTTTGCCAAAAAACAACTCATCCATTTATTACATAATATATACTCAAAATAAACAATTAAAAAAACTAAAATTAAACATACAAGGTGTGAGTACATCCTTAGTCGACAAATGTCTCCATTTGATAATCTCTAAGATTCACCATTAAAAACATGGCATTTGGATGAGATGTTTTTACTTGTAAAGAATGACCTTTCTCACACATAAGTCGTAAGAGGATAAAACTAGATAATTATCTACCATAACAAGTAAGAGGTATATTTTGTAGTGTATCAAATTTTAAGATTTAAGTTTTTGAGTCAAACTCATCGACTCATATTTCATTAATAGTGTGATATATGTATCTCATTAATATAAATGATCCACTTAACACTTATTGTAACTAGATGATGTATGTTGTTCTATTAAGATTCAAGTGCCTAATTTTTGAGTCGAACTCATTGACTCATATGTCATGAATATTCATTTACACAAACATATCTTTCATTACCATAAATCATTCACTTAACATTCATTGCAACTACATTTATCTTGATTCAACTACATAATTTTTTAGTTGAATTTATTTGTTTATTTATATAAATCCATATCTCATGACCATAAAACATTCCCTTGACATTAAGACATTCATTACAATTAGATTTATCTTAATTCAATTACATATTTTTTAATCAAATTCATTATTCAATATTTCATAAATACTACCCCATTTCATGATGTATTTATTTTTATTGAGAGGAATAGGAAGTTTAGTCTAGTGACCTAGAGCTTAGCTCTTTATTGGGGAGCCTTCTAAACCTTTTGAACGATGTGCAACAAACCCTCGTCCACATTATTATGCGCAAATCAAAAATTGAACCCCCAATCTTGACTACTGAAAACAACAAGAGATCTTATGATTCCCTTGACCACTTGAATTCTAGAGAATTATATAATAACCCTTATACGTGAAACTCATGCAATAAGTAATAATGCATCATGATTCGTACTCGGATATTTCCTAGCTTGCATGTTGGTGCAGCTTTGACTGAAAAAAAAATACACAAAAACACAAAAAAGTTTGGATTTTGAATCCTGGGAAGATTTTTTGTGGGAGCAATTCGACGAAGTTACTAGGTAATGTGAAAAAAACCAAAATATTCTTCGCAGAGACTTTGGCACGCGGAAGAGGATGATAAGATCTAAAACACAATCTGCAATAAGTTGCAGGCAACAGACGGAAGCCCAAATTGAGGAAATAGCCAAATCCACCCAATCTTTGTTCTCCAAAACAGTGGAAGCAGATGCGATATTCCCAACACTTTATTGCACTGCTCTTTATACGCTTGTTCCGCTTTTATAGCCGACGTATATTTATGACCTCCTCAGCCTCCTCCATGCATACACATCACCCCCAACTTTTTCCACCTGTGTTAAAAGGGCACGGTCCCATGGATGGGGGCTTCCTAAAAATCTAGGGCAGAATCTGCTTAAGTTTTTAGGAAGACCCATTACAGTATTAATTTGCAGGGAGGCTCAGCTCCCGTTAAGTTGTGCCTTTGGAAGGCATCTCTTTAAGTGAATGTTGAGAAATTAACAGATAATAGACGGATAATCTTTATGATGGGAAGGGTGAAGCTGCCAATCAAGAGGTTGGAGAACTCCAATAGCAGACAGGTGACCTATTCTAAGCGGAGGAATGGCATTCTAAAGAAGGCGAGAGAGCTGTCAATTTTGTGCGACGTCGATATAGCGCTCATCATTTTCTCCCCCACAGGAAAGCCCACAGTTTGTCTCGGAGAAAGGAGGTCTGTTCAAATCCTTTTTTTCCCCACCGCTATTCCCGTGAATATGGATTTTTGATTGAAATTATTTTGTCATTGGTTTCAAAAATGCCAAAATAATTGTTAAATATTTTTGTTACCGGTCGAAAGACTAAAATATTTTCGAAAAATATTTTCATGGTTCGTGGAACCTCAAAAATGCCAAAATGTTGTTCGTTGCTCTTTTCCAAGGTTTTAAAACCCTTCATTTTGCCGACGCATGAAGAGGTGTTTTGTCTTGATTGAAATGATAGGAGGCGTGGCTTGTGTAGGAATTGGAGCTTTGGATCTGACTATGGACATCCATCAAAGCATTTAGGATAAAAGAGCTTGTTATATGTTGTAGTGACAACGCAATACCTCGGTAAACATAAATGTGAGTCATGAAAGCATAGACAAAGGCCTGCGAATTGTTTGAAGAGGTGCCTCAGAAACTATTCTTTTCTTCAAAGCAACATTTTTTCGAAGTTTTGCTAACCTGGAAAATCCTCGACGTAGTGTAACATCAGCTTTTTTCATGGTTTTATAACCTTGTAATCTGTTGACACATAAAATTAAATTGGTTGAAAAAGCTAGTGTAGAAGATTCACATGCGTTTGCCATTAGATGTTATTAAAGATGAACTAGTATATGTCAGTGCAAAACAATACCATGGAATTTTGTAGCACTGCAAATCTCGAGCCCAGGTAGAATTGGAAAATAGAGTTTCTAAAATCCATGAAGCTGAATTAGGTGGGTGCGATAGTATAAAATTAAAGGATGTGAATGTTCACATGCATGTTCTTTCACATCCTTAGTGCAATTGGTTGCAAAATTGGCACGTTTGATGTAAAATCTGATGCAAGATCAAAGAGTTATATTTTGATACCTCCATTTCTAGACTTTGGCATTAAGGAAGACAAAATTATAAGGGTCAATGTGCCAGCCATTGAGCAAATTTCTAAAGGCCAACCCACCTTAAGGATAACATTGATATGGACATTGGGGAGGGTGGTATTATCTCAAGTATTCTTTCTTCAAATTTTGACATTTGGGAGGATGATTCAATAACTACTCCTATGATGTTGTTGCCAAAGCACTACTTGGTGAGAAATATAGGGTTAATCGTTTTCTAAAGGATAGATCAAACTCAAGGAAATTGTAAAACAGTGGGTAATCTAGGTTCTCATCTGTAACTTGGACATGATCTCAAATGGAGCTAGTCAGTAAAAAGATTGTTATTGCCAATACTTGTAGAAGTTGGGGTCAATATCATCCACCTTGATTGTCTATTGCAAAAATGTTTTAACATTTCTTGAGTGACTGAAAGAGTTGGATAAAGCTTTGACAACTTGGAAGCTACGCTTTTTGAACACCACCATCTCAGGCTCAAAGTTAATTGCACCCACAATCAAGCAATTCATAGATTTCAAGAGAAAATTGGCATTTGACAAATCATAGTTACCTAAGTCTGAAGTTGTTAAAGAATAGGATCTTGTTCATATTTTCTTGCTTTACTTTTTCAAGGGTATTATAAAATTAAGTCATTTTAATATGACTTAATAAGTGACTTTTTGTTTTAAACTTAAAGTTAAAAAAAATAACGACCTTTGAAAATGTCATTAAGTTATAAACTAAAATGATGATTTAAAGAATCAATTATAGATGGAGAAGCCTATATATTTTTTTGATAAGAGACGCAAATACAATATTTTATTATGCACAACAACAGCAAATAAATACAAAGCAAAAGTGGTTAAGCAACCACATAATCGACCAACTACCTAACTACCATGTCAATGAGAATGATGTAATAAACATATGATAAATGCTAACAATCTCCCCCTTATTACATCATATTCCCAAGAGAACAAGTCAAGAAAGTTTGAAAAGTTTCAAAATTCATAGTTGCAAGAGATTTGGTGAATATGTCAGCTCTTTGCTCTTGAGTCGAACAAAACTTGTAATGTCTCCTTTTTCATGAGCATTGGAGTTTGGAGGAATTAGCCTATTCCTAATCCTCGTAGGCTAATGGGACTTGATAAGAGGATCGTTTGGCAGATACCTAGTCGATTGGTTGGCTCATTTCGTGACTTCATGAAGGTTTTCTTATTCTCATCATGGATATTTCTATTTTTGGAAACCTTTATTTTATATTACAGTGTTCCACGGGGACGCGTTTCCCCCCAAAAATGGCGCGTTTCCGAAACAAGGACGTTTCGGGGACGGGGGGACGGGTACTTGGCGTCTCTCGCCGTCCCGCCACCGCCGCCGGTGCTCCGCCGGAGACGGGGAAACTTTTCCGCGTCTCCCAAGGAGACGGGGAGACGTCTCCAAGTTTCCTTAGGAGACGTCTCCAAGTCTCCAAGTCTCCTTGGGAGACGCCCAGGAGTTTCCTGGGAGACTGGGAGATGTGTTCCATGAAGGTTTGTGTGGCTTTGATGGTCTTAATTTGGGTTTTATTGTTAATGCAAAATGATGTACACCATGAAGGTTTGTGTGGTTTTGGAGGTCTTAATTTGGGCTTGGCGGCGGGGGCTTCGCCCCTCGACCCCGCCCTATATCGCGACAGGGAGCGCGCCCAGGATGTTGCCCCGGGAGCCTCGAGGGGCGCTGCCCCTTGACCCCGCTGGGGGCAACGCCCCCAGACCCCCGCAAGGGGCACTGCCCCTTGACCCCACTAAGGGCGCTAACCCTCAAACCCATTGGGGGCATTGCCCACAAACTCCCATTGAATTCATTTGATTTTCTAGGTACTCTCCACTAGTTACCTTCAATTTTACAAAAACAATTTCATTTGTCAAATTTTATTTAGCAATTAGCATTCAAGATATCTTCGTATTTAGATTTAGTATTTCAAATTTTGCTATGCTATAATTTTACTAATTAGTAATTTGAGTAATTTCCTATAGTTTCATTTGAAATGTAATTCTTATACTGTTATACTGTTATACATCCTTTCAAAACTAGTTTTTCAAGTACTATAAGTATATTTATAACTATATCAGCACCACCACCCCACCACCCCGCCGCCGCCGTCCCCCCGCCGTTTCCCCGCCGTCCCCAAACTTAGGCCCTTTGTCCCCGTCTCCGAAACGCGTTTCCCCGTCCCCCAGGCCCGTGGAACACTGTTATATTATAAAGTTATATTGCACTTTAGGAGTTGATTAATATTTTGTATTATTACAAAGTGCAATAATAAAATAATATTATAATATTCCTTCTAGAAGGTGACTTGGGAAAGTTCTAGAAGGAGGCCGACCTTTTGAGGGAGAAGTATAAATAAACATCACGGGCCTCATTCTCATCATCCAGATTTGTTGTTGTTGATGTTTGATGTTTGATGGTTGTGGATCCTAGGGTTTCTATAGTTGTCTTTGGCCATTGAGAACGAAAACTCTCAATTGGTAAGCAATTTTGAGGGTGTGAAATATCACTTGAATTATTGCAAAGTTGAGGAAGTTGCTTCAGACTTTCTACTTGTACTTCAAAGCAAAATTTTATTGCCTTTGGCCAAATTTTGGTGGTATCGATTTGAAGAGATCAATTGGTGCATTGTTGGAGTCATTTTGGTGTATTGAGACTTCATCAAGATTGTTATTCAAGGTTCAATCTGCATCTTTATCAATTCTGGAATAAATTACAGTCATATATATCAGCTTGAGGGAGCCACGAATTTGCATACATCTCCTCCTTTTGGCAATGATTTCTTTATTGTATTGTAGCACTCCATCCTTAGGGTTATGGCAATGATTTTCAAAGCTTAGGAGGTGTTAAGAAGATTGCATTCTAATTTATATCAGTTGCAGATTCAGACCTGGGTGGCAGATTAAGAAATTCGATTTTATTCCTAGAGGTCACATTTCACAGCGATTTCACTCTTTAGGCTTGGGCGCTCCATCCTTGGTGTCTCTACTTTCATTTGCATGCTTACAAGAGCTTGGATGGGTTATCATTTATTTATTATCTGCAAATACACCAGAATAGGGGTGATTTTGTATAAGGGGTCAATTTTGCAAGCTAGAGATTTTATTGGAATCGACATTGCTTACTTCTTCATTGACTCTCCAAGGCGACTTCATTCCAGGTTTCTTTGCATTGTTTGGAGCTCATTTACATGTCATATTTGTATATGTTTGAAGTCTGATTTTGTACTCAGAAATTAGCAAACTTTAAAAAAGTTGTAAATTGCCAAGAGTCTTGGCAATGCTTTGCATTTTGGTTTATCAACAAGTGCTGGAGTTTAGTTTTAGATTATTAACATTATTCATAGTCTTCTAGATTCTAGATGGATGCATTCCAAGTGTTTGATTAAAAGTCACTTAGTTGTAGGTGGCTAGTTGCTCATAGAAAATCATTTAATGAGCATTGTATTGAGTCTTTCTATTGCAAATTGGAGATATAGGTTGCTAATTGTTAATAAGTTGTCAATGAGCATTGCCATATTATTCACACTCAGATTTTAGTATGCATACCAATTGTTTGTCAATATTCCAGTTGGCTGTAGGTGCATGTTTTGCACTATGTAGCCGGTTCTTCAGGTTTTGGCCAGGGTCCTGGTCCGGGTTCGCCCTGGGTCCGGGTCCTGGTCCTGGTCCGGTCCTTCTGCTGGTTCGGCCAGGGTCCTTGCATTTGGGCCTTGGTTCGCCGGTGAAGAACCCGGGCGAACCTGAGCAGAACCCGGGCGAACCCAAGGCGAACCCAAGCAGAACCCGGGCGTTTGGGCGGCAAAAAGTGATTTTTTTTTGTTTTTTTTAATGTTTCCTTCCCTTTAACTTTGACCCACGCCCATGGGAACCCTAAAAGTGACCTCTAAAACATGTTAAACACCTAAACTGCCTCATTTTCATTCATTTGTTTTGCAAACAAGCATTTTCATTCCAAGAGGCTGACTTCTTATTTTAACTTGTTGGATTGACAAAAGGAGTTGAATATTGATTGTTGAAGCTTCTACAACGATTGCATTGCCATTCCTACAGATTTGCAAGTGTTCATTGGCTGCTACAAAGATTGTTGAAGATTATTTTTGCAAAAAGGTATGTTTTTCTCATTTTTTTCTCATTTTTTCATTCTTTTTTTTTTGTTTTACAAACAGAAACTTTGTTTTGCATCTTTTTTTTTCTGTTCTTCTATGAATGTATACATTGTGCAAGATTCAAAAGAGCTAGGTTTTAATTTTTTAAAAATTATTATATTTTGTTTTCATTCAAATTTTGAATGTGTTGTTTGCAAAACAAATTGCCATAGGAATCACAATGTCAATGGGTTCTACCTCCGGCTCCATAGCTAAACCAAACCCAAAGTTCAAAACAAATGCAAATTCTCCTCTATGGCAGTATGTTGAAATGATAAGACAGCTTCCAGGTGGTGGTGGTTATGTTTGGAAATGCAATGGGTGTGATGTTCAATATTCTAGTTCATACCATAGGGTGAAAGCACATTTGTGTGGCATAACTGGAAAAGGCATCTCACCTTGCCCTGGAAAGAAAGATGCCCCTATTCAACCTGAGACAGTTGCAAAATACATTATGGAGCAAGAACTAGCAGATCAACGGGAAGCCCAAAAAGGAAATCACCCTTTGTCAAATAAAAAATCAAAGGGAATGCAGCCCCCATCTAATCCCAATCCCAATATTGTGGTAGAAGACCACCCATTTATGGCCATTCCAAATCTTCAAGCTCAAAGTGCACAACCTTTTGCAAACAAGAGAGCAAAGGGACCTTTGGAAGTTGCATTTCAAAATGAGAGTAGAGCCCTTGCCGACCAATGTGTAGCAAGATGCATATATGCCAATGGACTATCTTTTAATGTTGTTCGTTCTCCATATTGGAAAGAGATGTTGAGAGTGGTTAATGAAGCTCCAAAAGGGTACAAGGGCCCGGGTTATGAGAAGGTGCGTAGCACTTTATTGGAAAAGGAGGTTGAGTTGGTTGAAGATGCATTGAAGCCAATAAGAGATTCATGGGTTGAGACAGGTGTGTCCATTGTTTCAGATGGTTGGAAGGACTCAAAAAATCGGCCTTTGATCAATGTCATAGCGGTGTCCCCTAAAGGGGCAATGTTTTTGAAAGCCGTGGATTGTGAGGGGCAAGTAAAAGATGGGCAATTTATTGCTAATATTCTTATTGCAGCCATTGAGCAAGTGGGAGCCCGCAATGTTGTTCAAGTTGTAACGGACAACGCAAAGAATTGTAGAGCTGCAGGGTTGTTGGTTGAGGAAAGATATTCACATATCTTTTGGACACCTTGTGCGGTCCATTCACTCAATCTTATGCTGCAAAAGATTGGGAATAAAATTGAATGGATCAAACAATTGTATACTGAGGCTGAGGACATTCAGATGTTCGTCACCAACCACCACTTGTCTCAAGGGATCTTTAGAACATTTTCAAAATTGGAGCTATTGAAGGTAAGAGAAGTAATATTTACATTTGTCATTTTCTGATTTTCATAATTTGATTGTTCAATCTAATTTAAATTCTTCTTTAAAGTTTATTTTTAAATATTAATTATTTTTTTTAATTTGCAATAGGTTGCAGAAACCCGCTTTGCCTCTAATACAATCGTCTTGAGACGACTTGTGAAAGTTAGGCAAGCACTTTCTAGCATGGTAATTAGCACCAATTGGTCTATATGGAGGCAAAGCAGCACTGAAAGAGCAACAAGAATTAAGAGCCTGATATTAGATGACTCATGGTGGGATCGTGTGGAGTATCTCCTTAGCTTCACCGAGCCCATTTTGAGTATGATTCGCTATACTGACATGGACAAGCCATGCATTGGACAAATATATGATGGTATAGACTCAATGATTGAGAAGATCAAGTGCATCATAAATGCAAGAGAGCAAGACCCTGAAGAGACTTTCTTCAAACAAGTGCATACAATTGTTGAAGAAAGATGGAACAAAATGACAACTCCATTACACCTTCTTGCCTTTGCATTGACTCCAAAATACTACAGCTCTCAGGTTCTTTCACAACCAGGAAGGCTTCCTCCATATAGAGATTTAGAAGTGGCTGAAGGGTACAAGGCAGCATTTGTGAGACTCTTCCCTGATCGAGATTTGCGGAGTGTAGTCACGGATGAGTTCACTAATTTTGTGCACTCAAATCATCTAGATGTTGATGCCTCCCGTGATAGGTTCTTAAAGGATGTTCATTCTTGGTGGTACTTCCATGGACAATACTTCCAAAATTTGCAGCCCCTTGCAATCAAAATTTTATCACAAGTAAGTTTAATAAATTTTCATATTTTAGTTTTAAAAGTTTCATAATTCCATTTATAAATTTTTAATTGTTTACTTTGTCTTCATAGGTTGCTAGTTCATCCGCATCTGAGAGGAATTGGAGCACATATTCTTTCATCCACTCAGTAAAGCGCAATAAATTGCTGTCAAAAAAAGCGGAGAACTTAGTATATGTGCATTCCAACTTGCGTCTCCTTTCACACAAACAACCTAACTACAAGGACGGGGAGACGAAGTTGTGGGATATAGTGCCAGAGGATACTGACTTGGATGCTTGCAGTTCCCAACATATTGCATATGAGGATGAGGATATCCAACAGGGGCATGGGCACATTAGTAGTGCTAGTGATGGTGCCATTGGCACTTGTGATTCATCTAGTCTTCCTACTTCATCTAATGTCAATGTTGACATTGATATGGATGATCTAGAGAATCCATATGATGATTAAAACTTTGAAAGTGTTGTAATATTGAGCTTGAAGTTTGAACAATGAATATTTATCATGCATGTTTTAAATGACATTCAAGTTTATGGTGGTTTTGTTGTTTATATGATGTTATCAGTTATGTGATATTCTAAATTCTAATCCTAATTCATGCTTCTAGGCTGCATATATATATATATATATATATATATATTTTTACATATTTTGTAATTTGTACTAACGAACCCAAGACGAATTGAACCCACCGCCAAAAAATTTTGCCGAACGGCGAACCGAACCCCCGAACCCGAACCCGAACCCGAACCCGAACCGGCTACTTAGGTTTTGCATTTAGAAGTTATATATAAGCATTGGAAAAGATGAAATTAAGTCATTGATGCATCTAAGAGATAGTTTATGCATTGTAGCTTTGATTTCCAAGCATTTAGATTACTTTGATATCATCTTCAAGCATTTATATTAGTCTGATCCCACAAACCAGCAAACTGGAAGTTTGTATGTGAATTGTTTGACAAAATTCCATGAGCCTTCAATCAGCATTTTGAGGTCAGATTTGAGTAGGGTCATTACAAAACTAGAGTTGGATATTTGTTGCTGAACATGCTCACGGATATGGTGACACTAAATCTCAATATACTTGGTCTGCTCATGAAAAATAGGATTGTGAATAAATTTCAGCACACTCTAATTTTTAATAAACAATGTGGTAGGACATGTCTCAAGAACACCCATATCTGTCGAAATGTGATGTAACCATATCGCCTCACAAACAACACCTAAAGTGCGATATTTTTCCTTTGTGGAAGAGTAACCAATAGTGGTTTGCTTTATGCTCCCCCAAGATATCGGACCAGATCCCAAATAGAAAATGAAGCTTGAAGAAGACTTCTTGTTATCCACTAAACTTGCATAGTCTGCATCCGTGTATCCACACAAATAAAATCTGCATTTTTCTTGTATTCCAGGCCATATGCCATTGTACCACAGGCACATCTCAAAACATGCTTTGCTGCTTTCCAATGAACAACCTTAGCTTCTTGCATAAACCTAGAAAGATAATTGACAACATAGTTGATATTTGGCCTAGTATAAGTTAGGTAGATGAGTCTCCCAATGAATTGATGATAGAGTAGCATTCACTTGAGGTGATGGATCATGGCGGGAAAGTTGCAAACTTGTCTCCATGGGTGTTGACATAGGTTTGCAATCTTCCATTTTGACTCTCTTGAGCAATGCCTTGGCATATTTCATCTAAGATACATAGATATGATTCTTCTTTTGCCACACTTCAAGTCCAAGACAACAATGCAAGAGCCTGAGTTCTATCATGTTGAATGATGGTTTGAGATCATTCTTTGTAGCATCAATGAACCATGGAGAACTCCTTGTGATGACCAGATTGTCGACATATACAATCAAAATTACAATCTCCCACTTTGCTCTTTGAGGTAGAGATTGGGATCATAAGGATTCCTGATGAATCCATGATTAAAGAGACGTTCATCAATCTTGATGTGTTAGGCTTGAGGAGCTTGTTTAAGACTGTAGAGGGATTTGACAAGTCTGTAAAGTTTATGTTGGTGGCTAAGTGCAACATATCTCTCTGGTTGAGTCATGTAGACTTCTTCCTTGAGATCTCCATTAAGAAAGGCACTCTTGACATCCATCTAATGAACTTTCTAGCTGAATTGTGCTACCATTGCCAAGACCATGCGAATAGTCTTGATTTTGCTATGGGTGCAAAAGTTTCATCATTGTCAATACCTTCATTTTGCACATAGCCCTTGGCCACAAGTCGGGTCTTGTACTTATCATTGCTACCGTCTACCTTATCTTGATTCTAAAAACCCGTTTGCATCCAATAGCTTTCTTCCTTGGTGGAAGATCAACAAGTTCCCATGGATTATTCCTCAATAAGGCATGATATTCTGCATCCATGGCATCCTTCCAAGGTGGTGACTCGAGAGCTTGCTGAACTATTTTTTTTCCTAAAATTTGAATAATTGTACACATGAGAGCCAAATTTACCTCTTCACAAGACTTGTTTTGAGTTTGGGGCCTAGTGAAAGAGGTATTTGTGACTGCATCATCTTTAGCATCCTTTATGGTGGCTTGGGACCACTTAGGAAGCATTTTGTGCACATGAGATGAGGATGGAGGTGGTGAAAGAGGGGGAAGTTGATCTAGTGCGAACAAAGCCTCTTTGTCAGGATCCTCATCTTTAGATTCAACAATCTTCAGTCTTTGAGAACTAGTAGTGTTAGAATATTATATTCTTCTTATATTAATGGTCAATTATATCTATTAGTTGTTGGTAGGTAGCTGGTAGGTAGACATTTAATGTCTACAGTATTTTACCTCTCCTATATATTGTAATCTATTCTTCAAGTAATACAAGCAATTTTCTAGCCCAAAATTGTTTCATGGTATCGGAGCAAGTCTGAGCCTACCTCCCTTATGGGAGGGCTCAGGATTCTAGAAGGGTTTTGTTTTCTGATTTTCATGAGGCTTTTTTCTCATTGAAAATTATAACCCTTTCTTTGAAAATTTCGAGGGCTTTGTAAAATTCGTGGGTTTTTGGTCGCAGATTTTTCTACAAACCCGCGTTGATTTTGGGCGCCGTTTCCTAAAGAAAGACGCATTTCTTTTTGGCCGTGCGTATCTGGTTTTCTTCTGAGCACGATTTACTTCTGCATTTGGTCGCGATTTTCATCTATTTGAAGGCGTTTTTCTGTTTAGGGCCCGCACGACCTCTGCTAGGCGCACGTTTTTTTGTGTTTTTATGGAATTTCAGATCTGAAAATCGCGTTTTCCTGTGAAATCGCATTTTTACCTAGTTTTTGAGCTCGGTGGAGGACGTCTTTTTTGTCCTAGCTGGGTCACCCCTCTACTCAGCTTCAGTTTGCCACGATTTCGTGGAGTTTTGAGCCATTTATCTACATTTTTCTGGTCTTTTAATGGCAGCCTAGGGTTCATAAATTTTCATCTAGGGTTTTGACCCTCTGTTTCAAGGCGAAAAATTATTTTGCTTGTAGATTCCTTCTGGGTTTTCTGAGATCTCAACTGGGTCGGTCTTCAAATTTTCTGGGTACCTCATTTTCTGTGCCTCAGTTTCAAGTTGGAAAAAATTTCTGATTGCAGATTCTTGGTGGGTTTTCCGAGATCTCAAATGGGTTGTCCTTCGATTTTTTTGGGTGCTTCGTTTTCTATGCCTTGATTTTTGTGCAACTCTGTTTTGGCGGCTAGGGTTCCAAACCCTCTGTTTTTCAACTGACAATCGAAGGCTACCTGTTTCTGGGCTTCTTTAATTCGCAGTGTTGCGTGGGATTCCTTTGTTGGGTTTTTTAAATATTTTTTTCCCTTATTAAAAAAAAAATCTGGTTTACGGGTTTTCATAATTTTTGCCCTTAAAAAATTCCTGAAGGGTTTATAATTTTCTCCTCACAAATTACGAGTTTTTCCTGTATACCCTAGTCAGGGTTTCTGTTGTTCGGGAGGGCTCTCTGGTCTTTGGTTTTTGTTTTCGGGGTTACGGGCCGTCCCCGAGCCCCGGTTCAGGGGCCCGACGGGGCCGAGGGGCGGGGGGACAGGGGGACCCTGACTGAAACAAAGCCGGCGGCGTCGAGGGGACGGCTGGGGGACGGCTGAGCCGTCCCTCGACTGTCCCGGGGACGGCCGGCCGTCCCCTACGTTTTTAAGCGCCCAAACTTTAAAAAAAAAGCAAAAAATTAAAAAATATAACCCTGCCTATGTGGCATACGTGGGCCCCACCATATTTTGCTCTCTTAAGAATGAAAGGAGGCCTCTAAAAGTTCATTATTTTCATTTTGTTTGTGTAGGGAGCCAAGGGTTTGAGAAGAAAAAAAATTGCAGCCATTGAAGGAGAAGGAGCAGCTGTTTGGAGGAGAGGAGGTTGAAAGAGTGTTGCTGGGAGTGCAAATCCATCAAAAAAGGTATGCATTTTCTTTCACCATTCTTTTTTTTTCATTTTTTTTGCAAAATGTGAAGTTTGCATAGTCTGATTTTTTTTTATTTTGTTCATTTTCAGTCAACACTTGCATTCTAAAAACAAAAAATATGAGCAACAGTGAAGGTGGGAGTGATAGTGAAGTTGAAATGCAAGTTAGAAGGCAAACTAGAGAGCAAATAAGAATAACCCCTACCCAACACCATCATTCATCAACCGATTCCAAAACTATGAAGGACTATGCCAAACACCCAATAGACAAAAAAAAACCATTCCTTCAATTTGTGACAGCCATGGGTGAAAGACAAAAAAATTCAGGGGGGAGTAGGGTTTGGTTGTGCCATGTTTGTGAAAAGGAGTTTAGGGGCAGCTACACTAGAGTTAGGTCTCATTTTTTGGGTGAGGTGGGCCATGGAGTTAGAACGTGTCCTGCATTGACAGATGCACTATTTATAGAGTGTCAAACAATTCAAATGGAGTGTGATGGTGGGGTTCAAACTGGGTCTCCTTCTTTCCCAAGTTCACAATCGTCTATGCCTACTCCTACTCCTAGTCCTTCCACGGTTGGTAGTAGTGTTATCTTAAGAGGAAAGAGGAAGGTGATTGGTGGTGATAAGGGAGCCTTAGTTGAGTCCATGTTTCAAAACCAAGCACGAGAAAACTGTGAATCCTCCATTGCCAAATTCTTTTTTGCCCATGCCATTCCATTTCATGTGGCCCGTTCCTCTTATTTCAAACAAATGGTGAAAGACTTAGTCGTTGTTGGTCCTTCATTTGTACCCCCTGGAGATCATAAGCTACGCACCACCCTCCTAGACAAAGAGTACTCCAAAGTTAATGTGTTAATGGAGGAGATGAGGCAAACATGGATGAGGACGGGGTGCTCTATAGTGATGGATGGGTGGACTGATTGTAGACGTCGGCCACTCATCAATGTCATAGTCACATGCCCTGCTGGTTCTTATTTTCTTAGAGCCGTAGATTGTTCAGGGAAACGTAAGGATGCTGACTTCCAATTTTCCATTTTGAGAGATGCCATAGAGGAGGTTGGGGCTGCAAATGTGGTGCAGGTGATCACCGATTCAGCACGTGTGTGCAAATCGGCTGGGTTGATGGTGGAGGGTACTTACAGGCACATATTTTGGACCCCATGTTGTGTTCATGCATTGAACAATGCATTGAAAGACATAGGGAAGATGGATTGGGTGAAGAAAACGGTGGCAGAAGCTAGAGAAATTCAAATGTTCATTTGCAACCACCACACCTCACTTGCTCTTTTCAGGACATTTTCAAAGAAGGAGTTTCTCAAACCTGTTGATACAAGGTATGCCATTTACTTCATTTTGTTTCACTTTCAATTTGTATTCATAATCTGATTTTGTTTTAAATTTTTATTTTTTAATGAATCATTGAATTAATGAATGTAGATATGCCACCTACTTCATCCTATTGGAGAGGATGCTTGAGGTGCATGAGCCTCTACAACTAATGATGGTCAATGCTGAGTGGACTAGATGGCCTAATGCAAGTTCCACTCAAGGAAAGAGCATCAAACAAAAGATCCTCGATGATGATTGGTGGGCCAATGTGAGGTAAGACATATTAGATGGCTGATTTTCATATTAAATTTCTGATTTTAATATTTTAATTTTATTGTCCAATGTTCCAACTTTTGAAGTTTCTAACATGTCAAATAACTTGTCAACTAATTATTTTGAACTTTTTGTTTGCATTTTGCAGATATATTTGCTCCTTTATCTCGCCCATTGTAGATGTCATTAGATATGCTGATACAGACTCTCCTAGTCTTGGAGAGATATATGAGACATTTGACACTATGCTTGGGAAGATCAGGCAAGTTATTTTGGCAAAGGACCCCACTTTGGATTTATATGAGCAACACATTAGGCCCATTGTGACGCGGAGGTGGAATACAATGAACACCCCGCTTCATATGGCTGCCTTTGCTCTAAATCCAAAATGGTATGCACCAAGGGATGGTAGGGTGCCTCCATGTGATGATCCTGAGGTTTTAGATGGGTTCACAAAGGCCATTGAAAAGATTTATCCAGCCGAGCAAGCTTCAATACTTCGGTCACAATTTCTAGACTTTGCTAATCTTAATGGCCCAAACTTGAGCAAACCACAGGCGAGGTTGGATAGAGCTATATTAGCTCAAGGGAACCCTATTGGATGGTGGACCTATCATGGGAGAGATACACCACAGTTGAAGATACTTGCCACTCGCCTTCTTGCACAGGTTGCTAGTTCCTCTGCTGCAGAGAGGAATTGGTCTACATATGGCTTTATCCACTCTGTCAAGAGGAATAGACTTACCTCTAGACGAGCAGAGAAGCTAGTGGCTGTTCATAGTGCTCTTCGGCTTCAGGATCGACAGACTCCAGAGTATCGACAGACTCCAGCTCTACGGTGGGATATTGATCCCGAGGACGCGGCTCAGATAGATGAGGAGGAGACAGCTGAGGGCTTGGTTGGGGTCCCATTGGCTGAGGAGGAGCATTATGGTGGCAGTGACTCAGAGGATGACTCTGATTTTGATGCAGTTATGAGAGATGATTAGGGGCAGCAGTGCTCTTTGTTTATTTTGTAAATTTGTATTCATTATTGACATACAATATTGTATTTTGATTTTCATAGCAAACTAAAACTTTAAAACTATATGGCAGCAATGTAGCCTTTGGGCATTTTGATATAAGTTTATAAATTATAACTTGGAGGTTGTTTCATGATTCGTGTATGTTAATTTTGAATGCGTATTGAGTATTGGCATAATGTTGAACACAAATGTTATATGTTAATGTTCTATAATGTGTATTATGCATGCCTTATTCATGTTATGTATTGAATATTTAAAATTTCCCTATATTTTTAAAATTTCCCTATATTTTTGTATAGCCGTCCCCTGCCGTCCCTAATTTTGGCCTCAAAAATCGGAAACTTGGGGACTCGTCCCGCCGTCCCCTGCCGTCCCCGTCCCGGAAACTTGGGGTAACCTTGGTTTTTTCCGAAAAAACGATGATTTGTAATCTTGGGTTTGACGATTTTTTCCTCAAAAATCGTGGTTTGTTGTAGTTTGTTTTTGTCGCACCTCAAGTTGCTGGGGCGAACATCTGCACAACTAGCTTCTTGCAGTCTGTTCTCGAGCGTCATGCTCCTCTGCAAAAGTTTCGACGGTTTGCCGATTTATCCTCAAAATCGTGGCCGCTGTTCTCAGTGTGTCTCTAGCGATAGGGCGAAACAGCTCTGTTATCCAACGTCAGGTTGGACTTTTTGTGATGACTTCTGGTCAGCAGTTCTGCAAATTCTGGGAGGGTTGGTGGCAGACTCATCTCACGTGGCATACTCTTGTCTCTTGTTGCAGAGCTTTCTAAAGAAGGGGCAACCTTCTCTGTTTTTTTTGGTTTTTGGTCAACAACATTCTGTAGATCCAGGGAGGGTCTCCGTAGCAGTAGAGTGTTCTGAAGAATTTGTGACCAAGCGACCTGCAGATTGTATTCTGTAGGCTAGTTAGACGATTGACCATTAAGGGAGGGTGTTAGAATATTATATTCTTCTTATATTAATGGTCAATTATATCTATTAGTTGTTGGTAGGTAGCTGGTAGGTAGACATTTAATGTCTACAGTATTTTACCTCACCTATATATTGTAATCTATTCTTCAAGTAATACAAGCAATTTTCTAGCCCAAAATTGTTTCAAGTAGGAGATGGTGAGGTAGAGATGCTACGTCTTGTTTCCTCATCAAAAACATCCCTACTAATGTACACTTTCTGTGTTAATACATCCATAAGTTGATATCCTTTCAATTTGGAATTGTACCCAAGGAAAATGAATTTCAAAGACTTACCAACCAATTTTGTCCTTTGTACCTTGGGAACATGCATGTAAGTTGTACATCCAAACACTTTGAAATATGATATTGAGGGATTCTTACCAATCCAAGCTTCTTCAGGTGTGATACTTTCAAGCACTTTGGTGGGTGCTTGATTCAACAAATACATTGTTGTGTAAACTACTTCAGCCTAGAATGTAGGAGCAAGATTTGCATCTTTCAACATATATTGTACCATTTTCAACAATAGTACAATTATGCCTCTCTGCAAACCATTCTAGTGAGGTGTGTGTAATGTCCCCTTTTTCTGAGACCTATATCTTGTACTAGTTAGCCTACTATTTGGTTCTCTTAGGCTAATGAGACGTTTAGGGAACCCCTTGGAGGGTATTCAGGAGTTTTCAGCAGGCTTGTGTATTCGTCTCTGCATATTCAGCTCAATGTTTCAGTTGGTTGGTTGGCCTTATGAGGCAATTCAAGACTTGTTCCTTGCTACTTACTATTTTTAGTAAGTAACATTAGGGTCAATAACAACACTCTTGCGGTTCCTTGCTAAAAAGAAAAGGAAAATATTTTCTACAAAAGTCAAAGTCAAGGGAAGAAAGTCAAAGTCAAAGTCGGAGTCAAGGGAAGAAAATCAAAGTCGGAGTCAAGGGAAGAAAGTCAAAGTCAAAGTCAAAGTCAAAGGAAGTCAAAATCAAAGTCAAGGGATAAGGATAAGGATTGCAAAATATCTTATCCACAGAGGATAAGGATTGCACAATATCTTATCAACAGGATAAGAATGACAACTCAGGATAAGATTGACAACTCATAAAGCAAAAAGGTGAATCTTATCTACAAAGGATAAGGATGACAACTCATAGGAAAAATATCTAAAGTCAACATGACTTTTTGATTTAGGCTCTTAAAATCTATAAATAAGATGCCTATGCTTTGTTACAATCATCTAAGTTTATTATACACAAATAAAAAGTTGAGCAACAAAGGTTTGCAGGTATGGAGTCCCAAGCTGATCTGAGGATGAAAACCCTTGATTAGGACAGAGTCTACAGGTGTGGAAGATCACCCAAGGTCTCTTGTTTGGATGATTTCACACAAAGATCATCATCTGAGCATTCGCAAATTTACTTTGAAGTTTCATTCAGCATTTTCAGTTCATATCAGCAGATTAGAATAAGATAGAGGTCACTTCCGACAGTTGCACAATCCCTACCTGGCATGTTTCGGGTATGAATCATATGTAACTTATGAATCATTAATTAAATCTAGTCATTTATCTCTTGCATCTGTTTAGAATTGTCATTTTGCAAAAAATCTTTATTATCTGTATTGTTGGCGAAATCCAAATAACCCAGATCAGGGTGGGTTATCACAGTGTGTAAATAGTGGTCAACTATCATTGAATTCCATGTCCATGAAGGTAGTTTGAAAACTCATTGTGAACTCCCCCCTTGATCTAAGAGAAGGGCTTTGAGAGAATAACTGGATGACCTTTTTGCAAGGGCTCAAAATTCTTTGAATTTCTCAAGTGCTTGATTTTTGTGAGGCAAACAATAAACCCACATTTTTCTTGAAAAATCATCCACAGAGTAGAAAACACCTGGTATTGTTATGACTTGGTGGCATCGGTTTGCATAAATCAATGTGAACCAATTCTAAGGGACTTGAGGCTCTGTAATGTCCCCTCGCACAGACCCATTAAACCAATGATTATACTGTTTACATATCAAAAGGTGATTGATATCCCATGGAAGAAGACATCGCGTTTATTAAAGATCATGATTGGATGCATTAAGAATGAATAAAAGAATTAATAGTATAAAAGACAATATTAATATATATTAGTTGTCTTTAAGAGATAATCACAATAATTAAAGGAAGGACTTTGGGATGCCTTCATTGAAAGGACATGGCCAAATAGACACGTCTGAATAAAATGGCATAACCAACCACAAACATAGATATAGAGGACGAAACAATTCATGGAGGGGAGGAAAAAGGAACAGAAAGGAGAAGGCGACGCTGGAATAGTCACGCCATTCATTACCTCCAGAATAGGTGTATCTTTGCCACTATCATATATGTTGATCTAAGTATGTATATCTACATTAATTGATTGTCTGAGTATATGTATATATATTCAGATTTGTGCTTTGATTAATTGTCTTCCTAGCAGCAATCTGAATATATATATATATATATATATATATATATGCTATGAAGACAATGAATATGCATTAATTCATTGTCTTCATAGCAGCGAATATGATTACATACATGCACTGATTAATGACTCTTCACATCACAAATCTAAATATATATGCATTGATTACTTATTCATAACATCCTATATTGTTTGGCCGTTGCTTCATAAACATTGTTTTGATGTGCACTTGCAATAGTATTTCATGCATCGATAGGATCCCACGTGCATTATTATTTATCACTCCATGTATCAATCTATATACTGTTACTTTATGCATGATTAGGAAACCTCAAATGTATACTTGCTATTGCATGTCAAGGTCAATAAGTAGGAGTAAATCTGAGTGTTTGAATCTGTTTGAAAACCCACTTGGGGGAAAGGGCCTGAGAAAGCGATGCATGCCTAGAGATCCCATTCAAGATTTCTGCCCACTCCCATAGAGAGGATGGGCCATGGAGGGGTGGTAAGTGCCAAGACCACTTGTGAGCTCCGCCTATTCCCACAAGTGGACAAAGTGTCTTCCAAGGTTGTGACATGGATGGGGAAAGAAGGTACAAGTCGCCAAAGGGGAGAGTTGTGGTATACAACCTCTGAGGCTTGGAATAGGACTTTGGACGGACCCTCCATGCCCCTCCTCTTAGTTTTAATATATTGCTTTCTTGAATATCTATAAATGTGTTGAATTGTCTAATGTTGACAACTAGTTATACCATAGTGGGGAATGTTGTTCATGTGGTGAACGCAGGTTTCAATCCAGGATTACATCAATAAAGAGCTATTCAATTGATAAGGTGAAAGCCCTAACCCTAGTTTGTGGAATTTGTGATCAATAGACGAATTTTAGAGCAAATTAGGACAAGAGACATTACAGGCTCTTTTCTCTACAACAGAAAAGGAGCCCGATGTTGCTTTCTAGCAAGACAATGTGAGCAAAGAACTTCTGATTTCTACATGGGGGGAAGTCCTTGCACCATACTTCTCTTACTCAATGCAAGAAGATAGCCAAAATTGAGATGGCCAAATCTTCAATGCCAAAGAGTTGTGGATGCACTAGTTTTCACTGCAAGGGCCTTATCTTCATGTGTGACATCAACAAGAGAAACATTTTGCTAACTCCTGAAGCATGAGCAACAACTTCACCATTTTTGAATTTATCTCTAATGAGACAAAGTTTTCCACCATTGTGACAATCAAATTCAACTTTCACGTTGTGCTCAAATAACTGATTGACTGAAAGAAGGTTCTTTGTGAGCCCTGGAACATATAGAACATTTGTAATTCTGCATTTATGAGTTTTGAGGGGCAATGATATATCTCCAATTCCTTTATCTTCATATGATGTGTCATTGCCCATGGATACTTGCCCATAGGAGGTGGATGGAGTGAGATAACAAAACCACTCTTGCTCAATTGTACCAGACCGAATTGTTTGAAGTGGAGGCCTTTGTGTCAGCAGCATACAAGAAGTCCTCTTCATCTGAATCTCTTGTGGATGCAACATTTCCATGTTGCCCATTTGTCTTTTTCTGCCAATGTGGATTCTTCTTCTTGTCCCCCTGAGAAGGCTTCTGTGGCTTTGTATGATTGGATTCATTATTGGCACAAGAATTGTACCAACAATCTTTGAGATCATGTCCCTTTCTTCCACAAATGAGACATTTCTTTTTCTTGGAAGAGTTTTCTTGATTTGGTTTTGATGATCTTGATGGACCACTCCGACGTTCAAGTTGTTTTCCCTTCTTTGTTGTGAGGGTTTAATTGTCCTTGGAGTTTGATGTCTCACCATGGATTGCTTCTTCTTGTTGAAGCAGGTTTACCAATTCTTCAAAGGATGGTGTTGTACTCGCCACTTTGAGACAAGTGACAAACACGTGAAATGAGCTCTCAAGACTATGAGTACAAGAGATGCATCTTTGAATTCTTCCCCTAACACTTTCAATGATGTGCTAATCTCTACTTATCTTCTAAGAACTGTCTCTATTTTCTTCTCATGTTGCATTTGAAGGCAATGCAATTAGCGTTGCAAGTGGAGAATTTGATTATGATTTTTGGCCTCATAAATTGTTTTAAAACGATCACAAACGTCTTTTGCAGTGGTGGTTGTTCTAATATGAGGTTGAACCTCATCTGAAACTCCAAACAAGATGATGAATTTGGCCTTTTGAGTGGCCTTGTCAAATCTAGTTTGATGTACTAGCATTTGCAAGTCTGGTGGTGTTCTTGGAGACTATATCCCAAAGGTCCTCAAACTCAAGTTGGGTTTCTACTTTTGTCTTCCAAGCAGCATAGTTATCTCCTCCCAAAAGTTGAGAGTCAGGAAGCAGGATTTTGGGTGCATTATTAGCCATTTTCTAAAGTTTTGAGGATGCTTATCACTCCTACAACTCTTATAACTCCCTAATGGTTGGTTTGAAAATAATTTTTCAAAACTACTAATGGCTTTCTTTAAAAAATTTAAATTTTTCTCCCAATTCAAAAAATAATAGTTTTTAATTGTTTATAACTATATTTTGAAAAGCACGAAGTAGGGGAGATTAAAATAAAAAATGCACCTTTTCTTGCTTCCAAAATTTGTCTGCTACTACACTGTTTCACAAAAAATATATTTTCCCAGCAAACTTTTTTATCATTTCCAATCTGATTCTAGACTGCACAATATCACACCTTAACGTCTTGGACTTTGCTCATATTCCAATGCGTCTTATTTGGCAGTGCTGATTAGATTCCTCTCCATATGCAGAAAAAACAGCAACACAAAATGAGCAATCACTACCATTTCACTGGCGCCCTCTCCAAACATCTACAGTTTGTGTGTGTCATGGGCGTGATTCTTTCAGCAAATAATTCATCGATCCAACCATGTTGAATGCCCAATGACCTTTGCACTTTATGCTTCAAGGTCTTATTGCTATTTTCATTTCTTCATGTCAATCGTTTTCAGTCAAATGTTAATCCTCACGCCCAGCATGGCTAGCATACTTCTTCAAAATCCTGGTAATGATCAGACATTACCATATAGAGGCACATGGATTGAAAAATGCTTTAACTCATTGAGTTAACAAGTATACATAGGCATAGGGATTGGAAAATGCTTTAACTCATTGAGTTAACAAATATACACAGGTACAGAAGAGAATAGCACTCTGATACCATGGTAAGACAGGTGAATGCATTTTTTACCATGCACAACAACAACAAATAAATACAAAGCAAAAGTTGTTAAGCAACCACATAACTGACTAACTACATCAACCAACTACTTAACTACCATGTTGATGAGAATAATGTAACAAACATATGATAAATGCTAACATATTCAAGGTTGGATTGTAAAGAAAGGGGGGATTTCTTTTCTGGACACTTTTCATTCTCAGACATTTGTATAGGAGCAGAAAGAGACGTTGAGCTCTTCTTATTTGGTTTTTAGTAAAGAAGAATATTGTTGGGCTGTGAGATTGCGTATTGTTTCTTTGTGTTGTGGATTTTTCTTATGTTAAGTTTGCAGCCTTTCTTTGAGATTCTTCTACTCATGTGGTGGATGAAACAATTCTTAATGCAACAATAGATGTAATATTGACTGTGTTGTGGACTTTTCTTATGTTAAGTTTGCAGCCTTTCTTTGAGATTCTTCTTGTCATGTGGTGGATGAAACAATTCTTAATGCAACAATAGATGTAATATTGAGTGTTTTCAAATCTGTTTATCTGGGAAGCCTAGGTGAACATTTCTTTTGTTATGTTAAGTAGCATTTCTTCATTCAAACCTTTGTTTCAGTTTTTCTTAAATCTATTCATTATTTTTTGGGAAAACTAGGTTATTGGCCCCATGTTGGTCATACATAGGGTTTCTTTTCTTTTATTTCAATTTTAGTTTGTGTGCCTTTCCTACTTTTTGGTCAAAAACATACCCCTAAAAAACCTAAATTTCTATCTTACGAGGGAGCTGTCCCTCTTACATGTAGAGGAAGATTGCTAATCCGATAGCGATCTCTCCAATTGTTGTAAATTTTGTCGCTGCCCATTGCATGAGTTAGGCTGTTTTCAGTGAAATATTGCATCAACAAATCTGTTTACCAACAGGCTCATAGATGGGTCATTATGTTTCTGTTTATTAGCAAAAAAAAAAAAGAAAATTGTTGCTGTCCCAAGATTTTCACAGCTGGTTTTAGAATTTGAAGTTTCTTATTAAGGACCTCTGTAAAAGAAAGTTTTTGTTGCTTGTATAAACTAATCATCATTTTGTTTCTAATAAACATTATCTCCGAGATTAGTGTCCAGATACCAATATTGCTATACACCTGACACATCCACACCATTCCTTTCATAGATTCCCAAATTTTTGGGGTGCCACATCTTCCTTGCTCTTTTTTCAGCACATGAAAGGGATGTTAATAATTCGTTGGATCCAATTGTTTGGTCTGCACAATGGTGCAATTCAAATTATGTCTTTTGGTGGCTGCCTTGTCCTTTTGATGGTTCCTACACATGGAAATGCAATAGGAGGTAGAAAGTAGGGTGTGATTAGTTTTAGATGATTAAATTTATAACTAGAGAGGTCAGTTGTTTCAACGCATTGAACTATGATATTGCCAACTCAATTAGGAGCACTGTGGGAGAATTGATGCAAAGCGATTGGTCTCATACATTGTATGGTCAGTTGTTTTGGGTCTGAAATAATTAAGTTGCTTGCATAACATATTTGTTGAAATATATATCATAGCTTAAATAGAGATTTTACCATGCCGGGCATAAAATAATTTCAATTGAAGAGGTGCAATCAAAGGGAACTTTTGTTACATAATCTTATTAGCTAGTTTTGTTATCTTCTGCTAAGTGGCAAGTGAACTGGAAATTTGGGAAACTATCATATGCAAAACAAATATATATTACTTTCGACAAGATTTCTTATATCAATGACCTCTAGGGCTAATACTTCTTTAAGGGCTATGAAAATATTGTTTCAAGGACAAGCCCAGTTTTGTTCTCGACACTTCTTTTAAGAAGAAGAGATCGGTCACTTTTGTTGCCTAAAAGAAATGGCTTTTGAGAGAATTAATCTCTTGTAATATAAATTATTCTCTAACAACAAATAATATAATATGTTTAATTTATGACACTTTCTAAAGTTGAGAAAATGCTTACAAGATTTAGAAAGGAACTGTGTTTCTTGGTGGCTGCCACTCAGTAATTTTTTCAATTGGACTTGTGTCACTCAAAATATTGCAGGCAGTTGGAGCATAAAAAGATGCGCTTGATCACTTCAAAGCACAGTTTGAGGGGTCAGGAAATTCCAGAATTGAACCAGAATAAAGAGCATTGTTTGTAGAACTTGCTTTTGCGGAGTTAAGAGGAATGGATTTGAAACAGAATGTAATCAGATACTGAAGATTGTAGAGCAGTAACAGTAAAAAAATATTTGTGAAAATTCTCAATTAGGGGAAACCAGCCAATCAATGAGTAGAGGAAACAAGTAACAAAAAGGCGTGCTCCAATTTTTAGACCTTTCTTAGTGCTCATTCATAAGAATTTGGTATAGGTTTTATGGTGTCTTGTAGTTCATTTAGCAAGTTCAGTTTGATAGTATGCAGGATATTTTCAAACCAGTCTTGATGAGTTTTCTGATTCTTAGTTTATAACAGAAATTGAAGTGAACTTTTAACGATAATATTGATTAAAATGTCTCTAAGATGGCATAAGTAAACAAGTTAGAGAAATTTCTTCAGAGAAATTACAAGAAGGCAGGAAATAGTTGAGCCTTACAATTAAAACCAGAATATTCCAGTAATTGCTCAAATTGCACATTGTTTGTTGTGAAAAAGTGCTATAATTATTTTATTAAGGTATGATATCAAAATTGAACGAAAGTAGAGAGATATAATTTTATTTATCTTCAAAGAAATGTGTATTCTTTTATCTTTTTATTCTACAATGCACCTGTTTTCTGCAGATGCTTTTACTCAAGGGTTACAACTCATTTGTAGTCGTATATACTATATACTATATATTCTCTTAATGAATAAATATGGGCAGTCCCTTAGTACAGAAGTTCTATTTTGCTATTTCAGTAACATGGAAGAAGTTATAGGAAGATTTGCTCAACTAACTCCACAAGAAAGAGCAAAAAGGTATATTTTGATTTTCAAGTTTTTAAACTTGATAAGGCTTTTAGGAAATTTTTCTACTTTGAAATTGTCATTTTCTATAATAGAAAAAGATGCAAATTACTAATTTATATTTTTATTTGAACAGGAAGCTAGAAAGTCTTGAAGTAAGATACTCAATCACCATTCTTTCTTGATTAGCGTTTTTAGTGTGCAACCTTTAGTAAGGATGTTATTATGAATGATTATTATAGTTTTGAGCTTTCCATTATGTTATCATATATGTTCCATGCAATGTAGCTTTTCATGGTGATTTCTTTTTCAGTTTGGATTAAAAATTCACTTATGATACTAATAATGTTCAAACTATTGAATCTCAGGCACTTAAGAAAACATTTAAAAAGCTAGACCATGATGTTAATATAGAAGATTTCTTGGGAGCAAGGTAATTATTAATTCATTAAAACTTCAACAATGTAGCCAATAGTTCTTTTGCTTTTTCTTCCCATTTTTTAAGCTACTAAGAAACTAACATTCATTATTTGTTTTGTGGCCCTATTTTATCCAGCAACCAAACAACTGAGGTAACTTTTTTCCTTTTTTATTCTTATTATTTGCTTAATTGTGCAAATTAGACCGGTCTCTTAATTTTTGGAATCATTATCATCTCATTTGATGTGTGTAAGATGTAATGAACTTCATTAGACTTGCAATGATCTCTTGCCATCCTTGAGGAAACAGTTGTATGGTAAACTAGATATATGCCAACGAATTTTTGTTAAACTATACATGTATCATATAGTTTTTAAAAATTATCAAAGGGTAATGAAGTTGCAAACGTAAATTTTTATAATCAGATTATATGCACAGAAAATTAACTCAGAATCAGACACAATAACACAGCAGATACCCTGGGAAAACCCTCCACTTGAGGGAGAAAAACCCAGCAACAAAGATCTTCTCTTATATATAAATAATGGCAACAACTCTCTTTATAGTGAGGCCAAACACAAGGCCAATATTCAGCACCTAAACCAGATGCAATGACAGATAACTATCTGCACTTCCTTGAATTACTAAATCTGCCCTTGATGAGATTCGCAATCTGCCTTTAATAAAATTCGCAATCTGCTCTTAATAAGATTCGCAATCTGCTCTTGATAAGATTCGTAATCTGCTCTTGATGAAGGAAATGAATTGAACTTTTCTTGATGATTGAAAGAATAGAAATGACCTTGTATATATATACAATGAGAGAGAGGTCGCACCTCTTCATGCACAAGGTCGGCCAAGAAGAGAAATATAATTACAAATAAAATATATTAATTACAAGGAAGGTTGGCCCTTATAGAAAATTATATTGTTGCCAAGAGAAGCGCCAATTCACATTTCATAACACATATAAATAAATAGCCGATAGGCTATATTGATTTATGTCTTCACTCGTGGCTGGAAGGATGAACTTGAAGCTGCAATATCATTAACACTCCCTCTTAGCTAGGGAGAGAACTTCCAGCTACACAAGACATATCACCTCAACGTGATGTCTACCACATTGGCTACAACCGAATGTGAAAAGAAGAATATCACCTCATCGTGATATTAGATATCACCTCAACACAATATCAACCATAATGGCTACAACCATACTATGGTAAGTACAAGTGTTCATCACTTGCGTGATGTTGTCACCTCAATGTGACTTTCACCATGACTCTCTCAGAGGGTGAAACACAAGTACAAGATATGTCATGGAGTCACACGCATGACATCCACCATGACTTAGCTCAGAGGGTGGAAACAAGGGCTTTCACCTCAAATTCCTCCGTCTCAAAGGAAAATGCATTAACAAGGGCTTGCACCTCAAATTCCTCCGTCTCAGAGGAAAATGCATTAACAAGGGATTTCACCTCGAACTTCTCTCACAGAGAAGAACTCATTAAACAAGGCTCACTGATACTGAGACTCTTACTCAGTCAAGGCTAGATTCTCCACCATATCAAGCTTTTCTGGAAAGTACACAAACTTTATCTTGGAGAGAGGCTTGGTGAGAATATCTATCGTCTGCTCATCGGTGTTGAAATACCTCAACTGTACAGCCTTCCACAATACCATATCCCTAATGTAGTGGTACTTGATCTCAACATGCTTGGTTCTTTCATGAAACCCAGGATTGACAAAAAGCTTCACACAACTCTGATTATCACAATGAATGATAGTAGGCTCCATTGATTTTCCAAACAATCCTGCAAGGAGCTTACGAAGCCATACTGCTTCTCGAGTTGCCAAACAAGCTGCAATATACTCTGCTTCTGCTGTACTCAATGCTACAGATGACTGTTTCCTGCTACACTAGGAAGTCATCGCAGACCTCAACTGAAACAACATCCAGAGGTGCTCTTCCGGTCAGCAACACAACCATCTTCTTTAGGTTCAATAGGCTCCCTCTGAATCTTTAAGTACTTGCATCAACCTTCTGACCTCATCGTCCAAGATTGCTTGCAATGCTTGCCTTAGATAAATGTTTTCCAGTGCACACCTCTAGTAATCAACGCGAGATCAAAACTTTCAATTCTCTTTTTATTTTAGAGTCACACTCATAAATCTTCACAACCAGCATGAAAAGACTAGCAATAAATGAAGTCTTCAAAGGATCTTATGCTAGTGAACACAATTCAAGAGAAACCACTATCTCTCTTTACTAATTACAAGATCCAAATAAAAGATATAACTTAACAAACAAAGAATACTTATCTCTTTAAATATTCTGATGGATGCAAGATACACTGCTCTTGAGCACAGAACAGTACACAACTTTCACGGCTTGAACACAGGCCCATGACTTAGAATAGAAATTCCCTAGAATCCTTCTGAGGAGAGAACTTATTCATATCCGCAAATGAAGCATGTTGATTAAGAGCTTTGGTTGGAGCGATGCTTTGCATAGTGACCAAACTTGTCACCATGAGAATGTTGGACTTGGGGAGAGGTCCACTTCTTCTTGAATCTTGGGAGCACCATCTGACCCTTTATCTCTATTCCTCTTGAAGTATACTTTCTTTCCTCTTTTTCCTTTCTTCTCCGATGATTGAGCGGAAAGAACATGAATGTCTTCATTTGTAGAGCTTCGACCAATACCCCTCGCAGCCAACCTAGACTCTTCTTGAATACAGTCTGCCCTCAAACAATCAAACTTGGGAAGTTTCGATCTCGCGCTGATTCCTTGAATGTAAGACTCCCAAGATGAATGAAGACCATTAAGAGCCAACATGGTCAAATCCTTGTCATCAACAATATGACCAATGGTAGAGAGCTGATCTCTCAATTCAGAAATCTTCATGAAGTAGGTGATGACAAATTCTCCTTCTGCCATCTTAACATGATGAAGTTGTTGCTTCAAGGCAAGTGCCCGGCTGGTGTTGTTGATTTCGTACATTTCCTCCAATGTCTTGAACATCTCCCTTGCAGTCTTCAACTTAGAGACCATAGGCACAATATGATCCTTGACGGAATCAACCAATATCTTCATTGCTTTAATATCTTTCTTCACCCATTGTAACTTCGCTTCTTCCTCCTTAGGTTCAGGAACGTTGGACTTTACGAACTCATCCAAGTCATTTTCACGCAAGGTAAGCATGATCCTAAACCTCCATGATGTGAAGTTGGATGCACCTTCGAGTCTATCCTCGATCTTCAAACCGTTCACCATCTTGACTAATGTAGATAGATGATCAACTAGGGTATTGCTGATTAGAAATAATCTGATCACAATCCTCTCAAACCCGCTTTGATACCATGTAAATTTTTATAATCAGATTATATGCACAGAAAATTAACTCAGAATCAGACACAATAACACAGCAGATACCCTGGGAAAACCCTCCACTTGAGGGAGAAAAACCCAGCAACAAAGATCTTCTCTTATATATAAATAATGGCAACAACTCTCTTTACAATGAGGCCAAACACAAGGCCAATATTCAGCACCTAAACCAGATGCAATGACAGATAACTATCTGCACTTCCTTGAATTACTAAATCTGCCCTTGATGAGATTCGCAATCTGCCCTTAATAAAATTTGCAATCTGCTCTTAATAAGATTCGCAATCTGCTCTTGATAAGATTCGTAATCTGATCTTGATGAATGAAATGAATCAAACTTTTCTTGATGATTGAAAGAATAGAAATGACCTTGTATATATATACAATGAGAGAGAGGTCGCACCTCTTCATGCACAAGGTCGGCCAAGGAGAGAAATATAATTACAAATAAAATATATTAATTACAAGGAAGGTCGGCCCTTAAAGAAAATTATATTGTTGCCAAGAGAAACGCCAATTCACATTTCATAACACATATAAATAAATAGCCGATAGGCTATATTGATTTATGTCTTCACTCGTGGCTGGAAGGATGAACCCGAAGCTGCAATATCATTAACATCAAACTCAGCTAAGAACTTGCAATCTTGTGCTGCTGGACCTTTTCTCACATCACAACTATAG
>VDFB02260188.1:0-10987 GCA_007258455.2 Sequoia sempervirens | reverse complement strand
TTTCACTGCAAGGGCCTTATCTTCATGTGTGACATCAACAAGAGAAACATTTTGCTAACTCCTGAAGCATGAGCAACAACTTCACCATTTTTGAATTTATCTCTAATGAGACAAAGTTTTCCACCATTGTGACAATCAAATTCAACTTTCACGTTGTGCTCAAATAACTGATTGACTGAAAGAAGGTTCTTTGTGAGCCCTGGAACATATAGAACATTTGTAATTCTGCATTTATGAGTTTTGAGGGGCAATGATATATCTCCAATTCCTTTATCTTCATATGATGTGTCATTGCCCATGGATACTTGCCCATAGGAGGTGGATGGAGTGAGATAACAAAACCACTCTTGCTCAATTGTACCAGACCGAATTGTTTGAAGTGGAGGCCTTTGTGTCAGCAGCATACAAGAAGTCCTCTTCATCTGAATCTCTTGTGGATGCAACATTTCCATGTTGCCCATTTGTCTTTTTCTGCCAATGTGGATTCTTCTTCTTGTCCCCCTGAGAAGGCTTCTGTGGCTTTGTATGATTGGATTCATTATTGGCACAAGAATTGTACCAACAATCTTTGAGATCATGTCCCTTTCTTCCACAAATGAGACATTTCTTTTTCTTGGAAGAGTTTTCTTGATTTGGTTTTGATGATCTTGATGGACCACTCCGACGTTCAAGTTGTTTTCCCTTCTTTGTTGTGAGGGTTTAATTGTCCTTGGAGTTTGATGTCTCACCATGGATTGCTTCTTCTTGTTGAAGCAGGTTTACCAATTCTTCAAAGGATGGTGTTGTACTCGCCACTTTGAGACAAGTGACAAACACGTGAAATGAGCTCTCAAGACTATGAGTACAAGAGATGCATCTTTGAATTCTTCCCCTAACACTTTCAATGATGTGCTAATCTCTACTTATCTTCTAAGAACTGTCTCTATTTTCTTCTCATGTTGCATTTGAAGGCAATGCAATTAGCGTTGCAAGTGGAGAATTTGATTATGATTTTTGGCCTCATAAATTGTTTTAAAACGATCACAAACGTCTTTTGCAGTGGTGGTTGTTCTAATATGAGGTTGAACCTCATCTGAAACTCCAAACAAGATGATGAATTTGGCCTTTTGAGTGGCCTTGTCAAATCTAGTTTGATGTACTAGCATTTGCAAGTCTGGTGGTGTTCTTGGAGACTATATCCCAAAGGTCCTCAAACTCAAGTTGGGTTTCTACTTTTGTCTTCCAAGCAGCATAGTTATCTCCTCCCAAAAGTTGAGAGTCAGGAAGCAGGATTTTGGGTGCATTATTAGCCATTTTCTAAAGTTTTGAGGATGCTTATCACTCCTACAACTCTTATAACTCCCTAATGGTTGGTTTGAAAATAATTTTTCAAAACTACTAATGGCTTTCTTTAAAAAATTTAAATTTTTCTCCCAATTCAAAAAATAATAGTTTTTAATTGTTTATAACTATATTTTGAAAAGCACGAAGTAGGGGAGATTAAAATAAAAAATGCACCTTTTCTTGCTTCCAAAATTTGTCTGCTACTACACTGTTTCACAAAAAATATATTTTCCCAGCAAACTTTTTTATCATTTCCAATCTGATTCTAGACTGCACAATATCACACCTTAACGTCTTGGACTTTGCTCATATTCCAATGCGTCTTATTTGGCAGTGCTGATTAGATTCCTCTCCATATGCAGAAAAAACAGCAACACAAAATGAGCAATCACTACCATTTCACTGGCGCCCTCTCCAAACATCTACAGTTTGTGTGTGTCATGGGCGTGATTCTTTCAGCAAATAATTCATCGATCCAACCATGTTGAATGCCCAATGACCTTTGCACTTT
The DNA here is from genome assembly GCA_007258455.2 of Sequoia sempervirens. NCBI lineage: Eukaryota > Viridiplantae > Streptophyta > Pinopsida > Cupressales > Cupressaceae > Sequoia > Sequoia sempervirens. Next base: position 9,153 of record VDFB02260188.1, on the reverse strand, counting down.
ATGCTTCAAGGTCTTATTGCTATTTTCATTTCTTCATGTCAATCGTTTTCAGTCAAATGTTAATCCTCACGCCCAGCATGGCTAGCATACTTCTTCAAAATCCTGGTAATGATCAGACACTACCATATAGAGGCACATGGATTGAAAAATGCTTTAACTCATTGAGTTAACAAGTATACATAGGCATAGGGATTGGAAAATGCTTTAACTCATTGAGTTAACAAATATACACAGGTACAGAAGAGAATAGCACTCTGATACCATGGTAAGAGAGGTGAATGCATTTTTTACCATGCACAACAACAACAAATAAATACAAAGCAAAAGTTGTTAAGCAACCACATAACTGACTAACTACATCAACCAACTACTTAACTACCATGTTGATGAGAATAATGTAATAAACATATGATAAATGCTAACATATTCAAGGTTGGATTGTAAAGAAAGGGGGGATTTCTTTTCTGGACACTTTTCATTCTCAGACATTTGTATAGGAGCAGAAAGAGACGTTGAGCTCTTCTTATTTGGTTTTTAGTAAAGAAGAATATTGTTGGGCTGTGAGATTGCGTATTGTTTCTTTGTGTTGTGGATTTTTCTTATGTTAAGTTTGCAGCCTTTCTTTGAGATTCTTCTACTCATGTGGTGGATGAAACAATTCTTAATGCAACAATAGATGTAATATTGACTGTGTTGTGGACTTTTCTTATGTTAAGTTTGCAGCCTTTCTTTGAGATTCTTCTTGTCATGTGGTGGATGAAACAATTCTTAATGCAACAATAGATGTAATATTGAGTGTTTTCAAATCTGTTTATCTGGGAAGCCTAGGTGAACATTTCTTTTGTTATGTTAAGTAGCATTTCTTCATTCAAACCTTTGTTTCAGTTTTTCTTAAATCTATTCATTATTTTTTGGGAAAACTAGGTTATTGGCCCCATGTTGGTCATACATAGGGTTTCTTTTCTTTTATTTCAATTTTAGTTTGTGTGCCTTTCCTACTTTTTGGTCAAAAACATACCCCTAAAAAACCTAAATTTCTATCTTACGAGGGAGCTGTCCCTCTTACATGTAGAGGAAGATTGCTAATCCGATAGCGATCTCTCCAATTGTTGTAAATTTTGTCGCTGCCCATTGCATGAGTTAGGCTTTTTTCAGTGAAATATTGCATCAACAAATCTGTTTACCAACAGGCTCATAGATGGGTCATTATGTTTCTGTTTATTAGCAAAAAAAGAAAAGAAAATTGTTGCTGTCCCAAGATTTTCACAGCTGGTTTTAGAATTTGAAGTTTCTTATTAAGGACCTCTGTAAAAGAAAGTTTTTGTTGCTTGTATAAACTAATCATCATTTTGTTTCTAATAAACATTATCTCCGAGATTAGTGTCCAGATACCAATATTGCTATACACCTGACACATCCACACCATTCCTTTCATAGATTCCCAAATTTTTGGGGTGCCACATCTTCCTTGCTCTTTTTTCAGCACATGAAAGGGATGTTAATAATTCGTTGGATCCAATTGTTTGGTCTGCACAATGGTGCAATTCAAATTATGTCTTTTGGTGGCTGCCTTGTCCTTTTGATGGTTCCTACACATGGAAATGCAATAGGAGGTAGAAAGTAGGGTGTGATTAGTTTTAGATGATTAAATTTATAACTAGAGAGGTCAGTTGTTTCAACGCATTGAACTATGATATTGCCAACTCAATTAGGAGCACTGTGGGAGAATTGATGCAAAGCGATTGGTCTCATACATTGTATGGTCAGTTGTTTTGGGTCTGAAATAATTAAGTTGCTTGCATAACATATTTGTTGAAATATATATCATAGCTTAAATAGAGATTTTACCATGCCGGGCATAAAATAATTTCAATTGAAGAGGTGCAATCAAAGGGAACTTTTGTTACATAATCTTATTAGCTAGTTTTGTTATCTTCTGCTAAGTGGCAAGTGAACTGGAAATTTGGGAAACTATCATATGCAAAACAAATATATATTACTTTCGACAAGATTTCTTATATCAATGACCTCTAGGGCTAATACTTCTTTAAGGGCTATGAAAATATTGTTTCAAGGACAAGCCCAGTTTTGTTCTCGACACTTCTTTTAAGAAGAAGAGATCGGTCACTTTTGTTGCCTAAAAGAAATGGCTTTTGAGAGAATTAATCTCTTGTAATATAAATTATTCTCTAACAACAAATAATATAATATGTTTAATTTATGACACTTTCTAAAGTTGAGAAAATGCTTACAAGATTTAGAAAGGAACTGTGTTTCTTGGTGGCTGCCACTCAGTAATTTTTTCAATTGGACTTGTGTCACTCAAAATATTGCAGGCAGTTGGAGCATAAAAAGATGCGCTTGATCACTTCAAAGCACAGTTTGAGGGGTCAGGAAATTCCAGAATTGAACCAGAATAAAGAGCATTGTTTGTAGAACTTGCTTTTGCGGAGTTAAGAGGAATGGATTTGAAACAGAATGTAATCAGATACTGAAGATTGTAGAGCAGTAACAGTAAAAAAATATTTGTGAAAATTCTCAATTAGGGGAAACCAGCCAATCAATGAGTAGAGGAAACAAGTAACAAAAAGGCGTGCTCCAATTTTTAGACCTTTCTTAGTGCTCATTCATAAGAATTTGGTATAGGTTTTATGGTGTCTTGTAGTTCATTTAGCAAGTTCAGTTTGATAGTATGCAGGATATTTTCAAACCAGTCTTGATGAGTTTTCTGATTCTTAGTTTATAACAGAAATTGAAGTGAACTTTTAACGATAATATTGATTAAAATGTCTCTAAGATGGCATAAGTAAACAAGTTAGAGAAATTTCTTCAGAGAAATTACAAGAAGGCAGGAAATAGTTGAGCCTTACAATTAAAACCAGAATATTCCAGTAATTGCTCAAATTGCACATTGTTTGTTGTGAAAAAGTGCTATAATTATTTTATTAAGGTATGATATCAAAATTGAACGAAAGTAGAGAGATATAATTTTATTTATCTTCAAAGAAATGTGTATTCTTTTATCTTTTTATTCTACAATGCACCTGTTTTCTGCAGATGCTTTTACTCAAGGGTTACAACTCATTTGTAGTCGTATATACTATATACTATATATTCTCTTAATGAATAAATATGGGCAGTCCCTTAGTACAGAAGTTCTATTTTGCTATTTCAGTAACATGGAAGAAGTTATAGGAAGATTTGCTCAACTAACTCCACAAGAAAGAGCAAAAAGGTATATTTTGATTTTCAAGTTTTTAAACTTGATAAGGCTTTTAGGAAATTTTTCTACTTTGAAATTGTCATTTTCTATAATAGAAAAAGATGCAAATTACTAATTTATATTTTTATTTGAACAGGAAGCTAGAAAGTCTTGAAGTAAGATACTCAATCACCATTCTTTCTTGATTAGCGTTTTTAGTGTGCAACCTTTAGTAAGGATGTTATTATGAATGATTATTATAGTTTTGAGCTTTCCATTATGTTATCATATATGTTCCATGCAATGTAGCTTTTCATGGTGATTTCTTTTTCAGTTTGGATTAAAAATTCACTTATGATACTAATAATGTTCAAACTATTGAATCTCAGGCACTTAAGAAAACATTTAAAAAGCTAGACCATGATGTTAATATAGAAGATTTCTTGGGAGCAAGGTAATTATTAATTCATTAAAACTTCAACAATGTAGCCAATAGTTCTTTTGCTTTTTCTTCCCATTTTTTAAGCTACTAAGAAACTAACATTCATTATTTGTTTTGTGGCCCTATTTTATCCAGCAACCAAACAACTGAGGTAACTTTTTTCCTTTTTTATTCTTATTATTTGCTTAATTGTGCAAATTAGACCGGTCTCTTAATTTTTGGAATCATTATCATCTCATTTGATGTGTGTAAGATGTAATGAACTTCATTAGACTTGCAATGATCTCTTGCCATCCTTGAGGAAACAGTTGTATGGTAAACTAGATATATGCCAACGAATTTTTGTTAAACTATACATGTATCATATAGTTTTTAAAAATTATCAAAGGGTAATGAAGTTGCAAACGTAAATTTTTATAATCAGATTATATGCACAGAAAATTAACTCAGAATCAGACACAATAACACAGCAGATACCCTGGGAAAACCCTCCACTTGAGGGAGAAAAACCCAGCAACAAAGATCTTCTCTTATATATAAATAATGGCAACAACTCTCTTTATAGTGAGGCCAAACACAAGGCCAATATTCAGCACCTAAACCAGATGCAATGACAGATAACTATCTGCACTTCCTTGAATTACTAAATCTGCCCTTGATGAGATTCGCAATCTGCCTTTAATAAAATTCGCAATCTGCTCTTAATAAGATTCGCAATCTGCTCTTGATAAGATTCGTAATCTGCTCTTGATGAAGGAAATGAATTGAACTTTTCTTGATGATTGAAAGAATAGAAATGACCTTGTATATATATACAATGAGAGAGAGGTCGCACCTCTTCATGCACAAGGTCGGCCAAGAAGAGAAATATAATTACAAATAAAATATATTAATTACAAGGAAGGTTGGCCCTTATAGAAAATTATATTGTTGCCAAGAGAAGCGCCAATTCACATTTCATAACACATATAAATAAATAGCCGATAGGCTATATTGATTTATGTCTTCACTCGTGGCTGGAAGGATGAACTTGAAGCTGCAATATCATTAACACTCCCTCTTAGCTAGGGAGAGAACTTCCAGCTACACAAGACATATCACCTCAACGTGATGTGATGTCTACCACCGAATGTGAAAAAAGAATATCAATCATCGTGATATTAGATATCACCTCAACACAATATCAACCATAATGGCTACAACCATGTGAATGGTGTGTACAAGTGTTCATCACTTGCGTGATGTTGTCACCTCAAGTGACTTTCACCATGACTCTCTCGAGGGTGAAACACAAGTACAAGATATGTCATGGAGTCCTGCATGACATCCACCATGACTTAGCTCGGTGGAAACAAGGGGCTTTCACCTCAAATTCCTCCCTCCGGGGAAAATGCATTAACAAGGGCTTGCACCTCAAATTCCTCCGTCTCAGAGGAAAATGCATTAACAAGGGATTTCACCTCGAACTCTCTCACGAGAAGAACTCATTAAACAAGGCTCACTGATACTGAGACTCTTACTCAGTCAAGGCTAGATTCTCCACCATATCAAGCTTTTCTGGAAAGTACACAAACTTTATCTTGGAGAGAGGCTTGGTGAGAATATCTATCGTCTGCTCATCGGTGTTGAAATACCTCAACTGTACAGCCTTCCACATACCATATCCCTAATGTAGTGGTACTTGATCTCAACATGCTTGGTTCTTTCATGAAACCCAGGATTGACAAAAAGCTTCACACAACTCTGATTATCACAATGAATGATAGTAGGCTCCATTGATTTTCCAAACAATCCTGCAAGGAGCTTACGAAGCCATACTGCTTCTCGAGTTGCCAAACAAGCTGCAATATACTCTGCTTCTGCTGTACTCAATGCTACAGATGACTGTTTCCTGCTACACTAGGAAGTCATCGCAGACCTCAACTGAAACAACATCCAGAGGTGCTCTTCCGGTCAGCAACACAACCATCTTCTTTAGGTTCAATAGGCTCCCTCTGAATCTTTAAGTACTTGCATCAACCTTCTGACCTCATCGTCCAAGATTGCTTGCAATGCTTGCCTTAGATAAATGTTTTCCAGTGCACACCTCTAGTAATCAACGCGAGATCAAAACTTTCAATTCTCTTTTTATTTTAGAGTCACACTCATAAATCTTCACAACCAGCATGAAAAGACTAGCAATAAATGAAGTCTTCAAAGGATCTTATGCTAGTGAACACAATTCAAGAGAAACCACTATCTCTCTTTACTAATTACAAGATCCAAATAAAAGATATAACTTAACAAACAAAGAATACTTATCTCTTTAAATATTCTGATGGATGCAAGATACACTGCTCTTGAGCACAGAACAGTACACAACTTTCACGGCTTGAACACAGGCCCATGACTTAGAATAGAAATTCCCTAGAATCCTTCTGAGGAGAGAACTTATTCATATCCGCAAATGAAGCATGTTGATTAGGCCTGGTTGGGCAATCCTTTGCATAGTGACCAAACTTGTCACAACGAAAGTATTGGACTTGGGAGAGGTCCCACTTCTTCTTGAATGCGGGAGCACCATCTGACCCTTTATCTCTATTCCTCTTGAAGTATACTTTCTTTCCTCTTTTTCCTTTCTTCTCCGATGATTGAGCGGAAAGAACATGAATGTCTTCATTTGTAGAGCTTCGACCAATACCCCTCGCAGCCAACCTAGACTCTTCTTGAATACAGTCTGCCCTCAAACAATCAAACTTGGGAAGTTTCGATCTCGCGCTGATTCCTTGAATGTAAGACTCCCAAGATGAATGAAGACCATTAAGAGCCAACATGGTCAAATCCTTGTCATCAACAATATGACCAATGGTAGAGAGCTGATCTCTCAATTCAGAAATCTTCATGAAGTAGGTGATGACAAATTCTCCTTCTGCCATCTTAACATGATGAAGTTGTTGCTTCAAGGCAAGTGCCCGGCTGGTGTTGTTGATTTCGTACATTTCCTCCAATGTCTTGAACATCTCCCTTGCAGTCTTCAACTTAGAGACCATAGGCACAATATGATCCTTGACGGAATCAACCAATATCTTCATTGCTTTAATATCTTTCTTCACCCATTGTAACTTCGCTTCTTCCTCCTTAGGTTCAGGAACGTTGGACTTTACGAACTCATCCAAGTCATTTTCACGCAAGGTAAGCATGATCCTAAACCTCCATGATGTGAAGTTGGATGCACCTTCGAGTCTATCCTCGATCTTCAAACCGTTCACCATCTTGACTAATGTAGATAGATGATCAACTAGGGTATTGCTGATTAGAAATAATCTGATCACAATCCTCTCAAACCCGCTTTGATACCATGTAAATTTTTATAATCAGATTATATGCACAGAAAATTAACTCAGAATCAGACACAATAACACAGCAGATACCCTGGGAAAACCCTCCACTTGAGGGAGAAAAACCCAGCAACAAAGATCTTCTCTTATATATAAATAATGGCAACAACTCTCTTTACAATGAGGCCAAACACAAGGCCAATATTCAGCACCTAAACCAGATGCAATGACAGATAACTATCTGCACTTCCTTGAATTACTAAATCTGCCCTTGATGAGATTCGCAATCTGCCCTTAATAAAATTTGCAATCTGCTCTTAATAAGATTCGCAATCTGCTCTTGATAAGATTCGTAATCTGATCTTGATGAATGAAATGAATCAAACTTTTCTTGATGATTGAAAGAATAGAAATGACCTTGTATATATATACAATGAGAGAGAGGTCGCACCTCTTCATGCACAAGGTCGGCCAAGGAGAGAAATATAATTACAAATAAAATATATTAATTACAAGGAAGGTCGGCCCTTAAAGAAAATTATATTGTTGCCAAGAGAAACGCCAATTCACATTTCATAACACATATAAATAAATAGCCGATAGGCTATATTGATTTATGTCTTCACTCGTGGTTGGAAGGATGAACCCAAAGCTGCAATATCATTAACATCAAACTCAGCTAAGAACTTGCAATCTTGTGCTGCTGGACCTTTTCTCACATCACAACTATAGGAAAATGAATATGGAGATCCTAAATCTTGCATGTTCCAGTCCTATAGTTGGTGCATCTGTTGTATTCTTTGGTCCATGTTCATTGGGTGATCAGTGAAAGCTAGAAGTACATACACAAACACATAGAAATGTACTTGAGCACATGACACACATAATAACTCTATCTAAATGAACATATATGCTTGCAATGGATATTCTAATTACTCAATATTAATATCAAAATACTGAATGAAAGAAACTATAGATGAGGTGTTTGCTACGATGTACGAGTCTCCTAGATGGTCTTTATGGGGATGTCTTCTTTTGAATTTGACAATGTTGAGAAAAATGTATGGTGGTGTTGGTGTAAAATTTAAATACCATGTTGGAGGCGTGTAACTACTCACACCCTCATCACATTACAGACAAATAAAAATGTGGCACAAGATTATTTTATCACATGTGAGCACCAACCTGGTATATATTTTCATGTGAATTCAGCTCAAGATGTTCACTTTGGAGGATATCCATGTAATGTGTCTAAAAGGGGGTGTTTGCATTGGAGAATGTCCTCGAAAGGTGATCTTGGGGTTTTGTGCACCACAAAGTGTCAATCCCACTAACTCAACATAATTGCGTGTACATCTATTACAATTTTTATGAAACATGATTATTCATTCAAATCAAAAAGAGCTATTTACAATACTTATAATGAGACCCATTGTGAGCAAAAATGTGACATATTTTCTTGCTACTCCACATCTAATGCTTGCTCATCTAGAGCTCTTCCTGTTCATCATTATTTCATCAGCACATCATGATTCCAAACCCCCTTACCAATAAGCAAATGTCATACCGCAAATGATGGGCATAGTGCTAAATTAGGTACAAATATCCATGCACTATCCATGCTATATTCCGTGCATAAACTCTGCCATTGCATTCTTAAAATTGTGCAATGATTTAAATGGATTGTTGTGGGTGTGTGTTTGTGTCATTGAACTGCAGCTATAGTAACTATTCATGTGACCAGTAGAAGCCATTGTACCATCCTACAGCATATATAACACATCATTTCAATAAATCCACCCAATTTAGCAATGCATCCCTTAAAAGCTACACTAGGATTTGTAGGGGACCTGGCTGATTTTGGAAGTAAAAATAACAACATTTACTGCCAAACCTGACTAAAATCAAGACTTTATGGATTCCTTTCTGAGCACCAAACTGTTACTAAATTAGTAGAAAGATTGAGCATCAAATTGAAGCTGGCCAAAAATTGAAATTAACAGCAGAAAACTCATTGAAATGTGCAGTTCACAAGATATATAGATCTAATTAACCTGTCGTTGAAATGCTACGAGGAGTATTCAAATTCTCACCCTTTCGAGTTCTTTCATTTCAAATTCCAGTGGCCATTGCATTGCCACATTTCAGTCACTTCTTTTTCCCCTTTTATTAAGATTTTCTAGGTGTTGAAT